>QYTT01095085.1:109764-125012 GCA_006980735.1 Dasypogon diadema
AATAATGACTTAAATGATTTTTGCAGCTCGTTTTGTATTATACCTTCCAATATCCGTGTAGATTCTCTTTAAATGCTGCAGGTGTCATCAAAATATTTTCCCTTCAACGGAATGGAGAGAAATTGCTTGTTGCTAAATATGGCACACAGACTTGATTTTTGATAAAAAAAAACGTCGATACTCTGATCTAAGGCGAAAAATTCTTGCCACCAAACGCTTTGAACTCGTGGAACAAATTCTTTGTAGATAATTCTTTAATATCACGAAAAATAATGAACATTGTTTAAATTTTCAACCGTGTTGTTCCTATTTTTTGCTTTCGGTGAGTTATACTTGAAATGCCATGTCCCAATACCAGTTGCAATTGACGTCAGGAAGTTTATCTGATTTTTATTGGCTCGAGCGATTTCTCCGCAATGTAGAACTCTCATAATTTTCTGATCCTCTGATAAAACCTGTGTGGAAAAAGTCTTGCACAAATCTTTGGCTTCCTAAATCTAAATAATTCTGGCTTTCGATAAAAGTAGGAACCGAATTGATAGATGTGGAGTTCTATAGGATGCGGGCGTTTCGTGCAGACAGGTACCTAATTCCTAACAACTAGTTTCAAATTGTTGTCCGAGTCTTAAAAAGTGTTTGACTAGAAGCAATATAATGACTTTAACATTTCGACTGTTACTTTTATTCAACTGTTATTTGTCACCCACATAAAAGCGATATTACCGCATAGAACCGAGTAATATCTATCTATACCGAGATGCTTGCATTTAAATACTTACTTGAAAACAATTACCTAGTGGTCGTGTGTTTTGACTACCCAGTATGGGTACAAGAAATTCATGCATTACTCTTTGGTGTATTATTTGTTCATTGATCTATTAAAGAAACAATAAAGATAAAACGATGATTCAATTTAAATATTAGCTGCGTTTCATTGGCTGTGTAAAATACTCCCAAGTATTTCTGTCTACTCGCAACTGCTCAAGCTCTTGTTAGCGAGTAGATATGTTTTGCTCCTTGCAAGCTTGCATTACATTCGGAAAGTTCTCATGAGTATTTTACACAGCCCAATGGAACGCAATTATTACTAAGCCCTCCATGCATTCTTGGGAGTAAAGGTAAGGGTAAAAGGGTTAAACACAAATAAAATTTAACCACACTAAGTTAAATTTTTATAACAATTTCCTACCACATTGTGCATGCGAGAGTTTTCGGTCAGAATTCAGAAAAAAAAGAAAGAACAAGAAAGCATAAATGAATAAGAAAATGCAAATTTCTCTATTACAACACCCTTTCAGTAACATTATTTGTCACCTTACTCTTCGCATTACCATGCCATTGATCCTAGCGACTCCTGTTGTTCTTCCACGAAATTATTTATGACTGTGTTTATCAATGGTTCGATTTCCTATTGGGTCCAGTAAGAAATCGATCCATTACAGAACACGATATTTAATAATTTCATTGAAGAAATATTAGAAGTAGTTCTCATCAATGACATGGTAGTGCAAAGGGTAAGATCACAAAGTCTGTTAATTACAGGGTAGTGCAGCGGGTATTGTATCAGAGAAATTTGGATTTTCTAGTTCATTCATGTTTGTTTCTTAATTCTGAGAGAGAACTTTTGATTCTTCTTAGAACAAAAACACAAAATGGAATGGCAGAAAAAATTGAACACATAACTTGAACCTTACATTTACCCTTACGTTTTTTTTTTAATGAAAGAATATTTTATCGTAGAGAAATTCATGGATTTCCAATGACATCCCTTTATTAAAATCCACTAGTGTTGGGAATGTCTAGTACTGTACTTATGTTCATTACTGTCTTAATGAAATAATCAACACAGTACTGGAAAATGGACAAAACCTCTACAGCCAAATATCTTACTAAGGAAACGGCCCTATAGTTTTAGTACATTGTTGCATCTTTGTGATATTATTTAGTCTTTGCCCACTGGTAGTGAGCTTTTGAGAGCTCTTCTATGTAGTTGAAACTTTCGTTTGATTCCAACTAGATGAATCCAATAACTGACAAGCTCCCTAGAGGAATGCTTTTAATGAGCAGGCAAAGTTAATGATGGCAAACTAATTTTACATCAGTAGCAGAAGATTTTGGTTTCCTATTTTTATTTTACAACCATTAGAACTTATCTTCACCCCTTTTCTCCATTCTTTTATCTTTTTTGCTTACTCTTTTTATGTCCGCCCAAAGCACCAGAAGTTACTAATTAGGAATATATTCTTAAATAACTTTTTGTGAGGAAAATTTCCACAACTTTTTCCCGTACACAAAGTTGTGAGTAACAAAAAGAGGCAAAAGTTAACATCTTAACTTTTAAGACGTGCGAGTATTTGTATATGCTATCCTTCAGAGCACAACGAAAATATCACATTTAATATGTATTGTTCATATTTCCATTTTCATTAATTTTCAAAAGTGCGCCTTATGAGGACGCTGAATTGTTCGAGTTACTTGTTTTGTGAAACATTCAATTTTTTAGCGATTTCCACAGAAACGGAAGCTTATTTTCGTCCTTTTTTAATATCTCAAATTGTTAAAATTCCATTTTCTTGAATACTCCTGTTGTGTAAGACTGTTTAATTCGAAAGAGAGGTAAATGCCTTATGCGTAAAAAACGACTTAACATAAATAAGGCGGAGTTCAAATTTGTGTCTGTGCTCAGGAAAGTAATCTCAAAGTAAAGAAATTTAAACCCACTCATGTGAAACATGAAAACTTTACCATGAAAGGAAACGAGAAGTTATCAATCAGTTTAAAGGAAACCACAAAATTCGTAAGTTAACTATCCGGAACGATATAATACTTAACTTGAGTGCAATTTCCTCAGTCTATTCAATTACTCATGTTGTCCACGTTCACGTTACAGGTGGAAGAGATAATATACCTCGTGTGCTTGAATTTTGACTGCATTCCTACCCATTTCACGTAGCGTTAGCCAGAAATACCATGAAGCATACAAAAATCTGAAAATTTTGTTCAACTGAGCTTTTAATTTACGTTGGTTTTGGTAATCTTATATCTTGTATCTAGGAAAATTGTTCTCGACGTTTATTGTGTAAAATGAATTGTCTGAGGACAGTTTTGAAATTGTTTGGTCACATTTGATATTTTATTAATGTTTCTGTTACGTAGGGACTAATTCCTCTTTGTTTTGTGTGAATGCATATAGAGAAATAAAAGTATGAACTTTCGCTATGTTAGTTAAGCGAAATATATGGCAATTAGTATTTCAGTAAAAATGGAGAACTTAAAAACGCACCGGAAATATTGATAAAAAATTTCAGTTTAAAACGATGATTTCAGAAAACATGCATTACCAGACGACAGCATTTAATAATAGTAATAACCTATGCTTCCTTTATCAGTCTGATTTTAGACCAAATCATAGTAGTATCTCAGCACATTTAGGGGATGTTGACCGCATTCTCTTAGCAATTATGATCTCAGGGTTATGTTTTTAACGCTTTTTGACTTCTCTAGAGCCTTTGACAGAGTAAACCATCGTTTTCTCATACGTATTATCTCCAGGGCTGCGGTCAAAACGATCTTTTCCTATCGTACTGGTCGTCGACAAAATGCCTTTAGTAATGGTGTATTTTCCAGTTTCCTCTCAATAAACTGTGGAGTACCACAAAGCTCTATTCTTGTACCGATTCTTATTTTGGTTTTTATTAACCATCTCGCTCATCTTATTTATTGCCCCAAATCTCATCGATATGCTGAATGTTGTCAACTATACATGTTTTTTAATTAATGGTATGTATAGTGTACTGGTGCCTCCCAATTGTTTTTATTCAGTCGATTTGTAGTCGACCAATTAAAAACGCACTGTAGATCATTGTTTAGTTTGTTGTTAAATAAACTGAACATGATGGGCCATTTAAGTATAATTTCGCATCATTAGTATAAAGATTACACAAATTCGCTAACTACATCCGAAAGATCATTGATAAACCTAATGAACAGCAATGGGCCTAATATCGAGCCCTGTGGCACTTAAAAAGAAAAATTGTGTTATCTTGAGCGTTCTAAAGTCTTGCGGACAGAAAACTGACAATATGTGGCTAACTGTCCCAGGCCTTTGTTAAATCAAGACAAATCATATAGGCCACTTTATTGTGGTGCAAAATTGACGGAAAATCTGTAGTGACTTAAGAACTTCATTCATTTTTTAAATCATTTTTATTGCATTTACTTATGGGAACACCCGTTTTTCACATAGAAAGTTTTGCACTCCCTCTTTCTCCCCTCTCCTCTTTATTATCCTTGAAGTGAATATAAAATTAAAACAATATTTACATTACTTGTTCACTAATATTGCTAAAAGCGTTGCTAGTTTTAATCATGAATTTTTTTTTTCATTTCAGAACAATATCACATATTCGTTGGAGACCTCAGCCCCGAAATAGAAACACAACAACTTAAGGATGCATTTGCACCATTTGGAGAAATATCGTGAGTACCTTTTGCTGATAACCCACTAATGAGAAAAACTTAAGTTGAACCTTGAAGGACGATGTTGAAAATTTCAAATCGAAATTATCGCCAAATCTCCCAGATAAATGGATTTCAGTCCTTTAACTGAATTTAAATTCTTACTGCAAATAGCTTTCAGATGACATTGATTGAAGATAGCTCCAAAAAATTCGATCCGAGTGCGACGAGACTGCTCCACATGCTACAAGTATACTAGTCCCTGGGTAGTGCAGTCATATAAAGGCAACTCAGGCTATGTATCCAACCAGACAAGCACCTGTTTCCTTTAACTGAAATTGCATTCGTCTTTTCGGATTAAGAACTTTAAATGCAATTTATTATATAGAAGCAATCAAGATCGTTTTCCTTTTACCTCTCATGACGACCCAGTCTCGCCTCGGAAAGCTTTCATTGCCTTGGGGATGTACATGTAGGCAAAGGGATGACAAAGATAACTGCTGTTGTTGCCCCACTTGATTCCTTCCTACATCCCGGAATCTATCGCATTTAAGTAACTGGATGGGGTAAGTACTTTGAGAAGAAGACATTAAACGAGCCTTAACTGCCGTTTTATTATCCTCGAGTGCAATTTAAGAATTTTATCGTGTACAAAATACAAGTCTCATTCAGTTTTTATGAACACACCCCAATTACTGTTTTGTAGGAGGAAAAAATTGTCAACAAATTAAAAGAAAGCATTAAAGTAACTCTCAAAGAATAGTAAGGAAATATTTCGAATGAGAGTCGTAATTGTTTTCTTTTCCCTTTTTTTTGATAAAAGGAAAAAAAATGAGAATATTTGTGTTTGTAAAGAAAGGAGGAAAGTCATTCGAGGTGAAATCCTGACACAAGCAACATGAATTCCCCCATTCATTACAAAAGAAATATTCCTCATAAAAATTCTAAAGAAGGATTACACAGGAAAATAAGATAAGTACAATGCCATTTTTCATAGGAATTCAAATCATCATTTTTAGTTAATTTGGGGATATTTAAAATCCGGGTTTATTTATGAAATAATAAGCATTTCCTGGAGCAGTTAATTGACATCACATCGGAGACAGATTTTTGGGTTTCCTTATTCAGTTCGTCTTATCTCCACGTGAGCCAAAAGTAGACTTCATCCCTCCAACCCTTCATCCGCAAAGCCTTTTTAGGTGAAAGAGAATATGCGGCACATGACAGATATTTCAAGGGTGCCTACACAAATAACCCACATTTGCAAGAAATACAGCAGATCGGAAAATTGTTGAATATCTTTTGGCGGATGATACTTTTAACGGTCCTCAGATCTAAGGTGTATAACTAAGAACAGGAAAAAAGTCTACAAATTATTGGTGACGGCAGTTTGTCTGCTTGGATGCTCGACTACCTGCCTAACAAGCCCACACAAGCCGAAAAATGTATAAACGTAGAACTTTCTGTGTTGCCTACTTTTATGTTTGTTCTGATAGGTCAAAAGATTAGCAGCAGTTGTAAATACCCTGCCTGGAGATTTGAGCAAATTTACATATTCTACGCATGAGAGGTTATGAAAGTTTTGTCTTAAAAGTTATTACCCTAAGAAAATTTGCATGAATTTTATTTCGGTCCTGTTTTCGACAACTTAATTGCAATAAATCTGAAATCTTGGAAGCATTACTAATAATAATAAAACGGAAAGAGGAAAACGGGGTAGATACATTTAAACACTTAAAGAAAAAGTATTAATTCAAGAAAATGGATTGTGATATAAAAAATTTCAGAAAATTCATCTCAACTCCTGGCGCTAACACAGTGGCAGCGTAAAAGGTCCCAGCGGGAAATGGAATCATATAATAAGATATGAAAGAAACAATCTGTGGAAGCAGAGAAGTGCTTACGCTCCGCATCTCTTCCCATCCCATATCTTTTTAGTATGGCCATGGTATTGGAGGAAAGCAGATTTAGAGCTGTTTGCCCAAGTCCTTCTTTAGAAGGTTATTAGCAGATTTTTTGTCTTACATCGAAGAAAATAATGGAGACGAAAAGCGATATAAAGGGGGTTTCACAGGTACTTCTTTTCTTGATCATTTACTGACTTTGATTACATACAGGGTGCCCCAGTTAGCGTAACCAAGTAGGTGTTCAGTGATAGGTCTCCAGATGACCAGCCAAAAATTTTAGGGAGGAGGGACACTTCGAAATTTTTTAGTCTTCCTTTAGAATGAAGACCATATAGTTAATACTAAACATGGTTTGTGTTTCTCCCGGGAGTTGCGGCATAAGTCGTAGCTCATTATTCAGTTCAATGTAAGTAAGACTTTTTACTGGAAAAATTGTCTTTAATAAATGCAATAAATTAATTGTCCCAAACAGTTTACCTTGGAAAACTGCTTTTTTTCCAGACGATTTTGAAGAATCATGAGCTATCTTGCTACAAGTAATGAATACTAAAATATCAATAGGCAAATTTAGACCACTTTCGCCAAAAAAAGTGAGACTACTTAAAAAGCGCATGACTTACTGCTTCCATTTTGAAAAGTTTATTAATTTTCATTTTAGTTGTTAGTTCTAAATTTGACTTATTTCTAGGCTGCTTATCTCTACTAAAATCAGAATCTACTTTGTCTTTGAGAACATTACTGTACTATTTAAGGGTTTTAAATGTGGCAGGTGGTATTGAATAATGTCTGCTTCTTATGTATCTTCTTCCCCTTCTAGTGGCTTCTAAATACGTATTTACTTACTCTTCCACTCCTTTTCATTTAATAGCTATGAATTTTCAAAAACGTTCACATTATTTTACTCTTTTTTTCAGAAAAATACGTAAATTTCCCAAAAAATTCGTAATTAACATGTATTTTTCTTATATAATTTAGAATCCTCATAAGTCCTCCCTTCCCAATTAACTAGGGGATATTTTTAATAAGGTAATAAAATGAAATATTGTTTTTTTAATTATAGAAACAAAAAAGGCACATTTTAGTATTTAGAATCTTACCGAGTGCAGGTCTTTACTAGGTAGGTACCTACTATCTACCTCTATTTTAACATTGGTTCTAGAGTCCTTGACTGAAAAAATCAAAAAGTAGTAATAGCCAAGTTAGCACGTTGTATCCTTATCCTATCGACCGAATTTACACTCTTTTCTTCCTATCTTCCTCCACGTGGTGGTAAAAAATGGTAATGTTTTCGAAATCTTGATTTGCGTCTTCTGAATACTTTTCGTCCTTTTAGGTCCTGAAAAGGACATACCTATTGAAAAATTGTGATTTTCCGAATTCCTAAAGTGGAAGATTTGCGTTCTATGAATAACACTTTTTTCGTCCTTTTTGGTCCTGAAAGGGCCAAATGTTTGAGAATTCCTTTTTGATTCTGAAAGGACCTTACTTGTCCTGGAGGTGAAAAACGGTGATGTTTTCAAACTCCTGTGATATCCAGAAAACTGGTATTTTCTGAATAACACCTTTTTCGTTCTTAATAATCACTATAAGAAATACGGAAGACCGGTAAAACTTTCAGACCACATGACGGTGACGTGCATTCCACTTTTGGCCCCAAGAGGTTATCACGTGTGAGAGACATTATTCCAAGCAAAGTGTTTGAATGGTTTCTGGAAAACTGTTAACGCTATTGACTATGTTTTGGTGACCGTTAATATGCTATCGTATGAGTTATTCCAGATTGGATTGAAAATTGTTTGAATTGAAGAAATTCCAAAAAACTAATTTTAAAATTTATGGAAAATTATTGATACTATCGACTATGTTCCAGCACCAGCTGATGCATTTTGAGAATGGAAGAAGACGTGAAGGGTGTGACCGTGAGAACCGAAAAATCAGAGGAAATCAGACGAGATATTTGTACAAAAAATTATGAAAAACATTCAAATCAAAAAGATTTTTGTATATTTATTATAACCTTTATAATAATCATGCCGAGAAGTTCTAAGTTCCATCTTAGCTTTTTTCCATCTTAGCTATTATTATCCAATCTACATTTCCTGTCAAAAAATTAGACCCGCCAATGTTAGCTTCGGAGTTAACCAAGTACCCACCTAATTGTTTACAAGAAATGCTGAAAACGTCCTTCACATTGCTCTATACATATTTGTAATTTATCTACTAATGGCTGTGTTACCCCTGGAAAATGTGCCAAATAATCTCTGACATTATCGCATGCATTTATAATTTTCTTGCCTAGTAATTCTTAAGTATTATTTATAGTCCTAAAAACTGAAGTTTTTAAATGACCCCACAAGCAGGAGCCCAACGGATTAGTATCTGATGGTGTGCAGGCCATGAAACTTGGTCCCCTCGACCAATCCATCTTTCAAAATATTCCCTAGCCAAGTAACCGAATGCTACTTCCTAGATTTTTGATATGTATCTGCAAAGAAATTTCCCTGAAACTAATTCCAACAAGATAAAAAGGTAAAGCTTGACAAATGACATTTATCTCGTAAACAGTGATAGCTACATAGATACATGTGCATGGTCAAATGAAAAATTATTTCTAGAAGATTTTAATTTTATAAAAATTATACTGTCCACCCCATGACATTTGCAGGAAATTACGAAAGTTTTATGAAATTTTTATCGATCTTTTAACTTCGAGTCCTAATAATTTCTGGGTGTGCTTGAGGAGTATTCGAATGGAGTATTCCCTATATAATGGCTTCATAGAATTTACGGGAAGTTAAGTGAAAATGATACCCACAAGCACAAATTCCCGCCAAAGCCTAAACAAAACCTCTTAGAAGGGGTATGTAAACAATTTTTCCAAGAAATCATGTGCTATATAGTAAGACACTAATAATTAAAACATCCTGTATATAGTTTTCTTGTATAAAATATATTGAAAACAAATAAATAAGGATACGGTAGCCCAAAAAATCAAAGAATATGTGTGGTTTTGGTCACAAACCAAAATGTCATACTTCAGTCAAAGATTGCTTTTGAATTTGAAAATTTTGGTCTTTGAGCTGATTGCTGTGCACTTTTCTACTATATATATTCAGAGGGTTGTTTTTGAAATTAAATTGGTTGTTGCTGAATTTGAATTAGTTGTAACGGGGATCGATGCAATTGTTTTTCAGGTTAAAACGGTTACTATTGAAGTTTATTTGGTTGTATTTGGACTTGTAAAAGTTGCCATATATTTGAAGTAGTTGACGCTAACATTGACTTGGTTGGTATTTATTTTGACATAGTTGTAGCTATTCTTGAAATGGTTGCATTCGAAGTGTTAGTCCTATATATGTGTACGTATTACGTTAATTTCGTTTATTTTTGTGCTACTTTTTTATACTTTTAATTTCTCATATTCTAACTCATTTAAATAGCCTGAATATATATTTATTATATTCTTGCAGCTTAACAGCTTCCATCGCACATATGATATTGTTTACTTAATTGTAACACCGCTTTGATCATTTTTGACCTAATTTTCAACTTTAAATTGTACACGTATGGCTTCCTATTACATTCAGTTTTACCTACATGTATATAATTAATTCTACAAAGATAAATATTTCACTTTTTCCCGCAAAGATGATTCCTTACTAAAAGCAATAAAGGAGTACATAAAATGAAAGCAGATGCGAAAAGGACTTTTTGTTTGCAGGATTCCTAAGAAAAATTTTCTCTAAACTAACGCTTCCACCTCTTTGCTCAATGTTCGTATTGCGAACCCATTTACATTAAAAATTAATTTTCATTAGTTCATCTTGATTGAAAAGAAAAATTGCGTGTGTAATTAATTTTTAAATCTTTTGTGAAAAATACCTTGAGATATTTTTATAATACTTTTACCCGGTGTCTAATAAATACGAGAAGAAAAATTGTGAAAATATAACCATTTCTGCGTGAAAATTCCCTTTGGTGTATTGGAGCTCAATATACTGTGAGAGAAATTCGAGCTGTATTACGTTAGATATGTTCTATACATAAACTTCCCCATCCTTGTTTGCTTTGCTGCCTTTTTTTTAGAAAAAGAAACATTTTCTTCTGCCATTTAAAGGGGAGCAAGGAGCTTTTACCGACATTTTTATCCCTCTTAGCCTTAAAAAATGAAAGAACATCCAGAGGAAATTCGATAATAAATTAATTTACCTTTCTGTAAAGGTTTACTGTGTTTGTTGAAATACAATATTTTGAAAATTACAGAGACTTGTATAC
Source organism: Dasypogon diadema (assembly GCA_006980735.1). Taxonomy (NCBI): domain Eukaryota; kingdom Metazoa; phylum Arthropoda; class Insecta; order Diptera; family Asilidae; genus Dasypogon; species Dasypogon diadema. Next base: position 120,405 of record QYTT01095085.1, read on the forward strand.
CCTTTTTTGCAAATTGGATACATTGTAATATATCTTTTGAATACTAAGGACTTTGGACGCAATACATATACTTTGTATTTAGGTAAAAATAGTTTTACTTTAATTTGAATAACAGATAGAAGGAAATTGGAGAATTTTAGAACGTAATATAAATATTAAGGAAAAAAACCATAATATTTTTATTCTGTTAGGAAATAAACAGAAAGCTTATGGTTACAGTTTCCTTTCTCTGATCCTTTGAATTTCAAATTCATTGAAATAAAAATTACTGCCAAAAATAAGCCGTAGAAGAAGAACGAGCAATGTATCATATACACATTCTTGACTACAGTGAGAGGGCTTTACATTTCAACTAATATTATCTCATTTTCTAACAGCTTTTATAAACTTTAAGAACAAATTAATAAATTTGTATTATGAAGTCACGTGCAAATTTTGAAAGACCAAAATAGATACACATTGATTTATGTATTTATTTTTTCGGCGCTATAACTCTAAACAAGGAGGAAGTAATTACACTATACATATATATGAGGTGGAAATCCAAATCAAGTTGTAACCACTTTTTCTCGTGTCTTTGATTTCCTTCGAAAACTTTTCTATAAGAATAAATTTGCCAAAATAGTGCTAATTTTTTGGGGGTTAAAATAGTTTGTTTTTTGAAGCAGTGTGAATGTGTAAGAATTACCTAATATAATACAAAAGTGTATTTAGTTAACCTAAAACAACAAATTGTTATAATTTGAGTTGCACATATGCTGCTCACATAAGAGGAAAAATAAAATAAAGTAGTAGACTCAGAGCTGTGTAATTCGATTTTAGCTAATGGTCAAGTACCCTTAGATGTTTATAATCCACTTTGACTATTAAGTTCATTTCTTCTAAGCAAACAAAATCGAATTTAATTTCTCCGTTCTGCAGTATTTTATTTAATTGAAACCTATAGGCTGCACTTTGTCTCCCAAGACACAGACGAATTTAGGCAACATAAAATAAGGCGACAGCAAGTTAGTGTAGCGGCCACCAACTAAGTTATTGATTGGGCTAACATCTATCTAGGATACATTGCAGTATTATATCTCTTCACGTAAATCTTACCGGCATCAGATGTATTTCAAGGGAACTGTGGAACAGTGCTTTGAGTCTGGCGTACCACGAAATTGTTATTAACATTGTTCGAGGGACATTGGAACAGACCTCTTTGTCGCTTTATACGTCGAAAAGTCAAAGGGACTGTTGCGAAGAAAGAAAAAAGGAATGAAGGAAATAACAGCATTGCCAGAAGTTCTTTTTATACAAAATTAATATTGTTTGTATTTGTGCGATGTATAAACTATCGCACTGTCGGAAGTTAATATATCGAAAAACATTTATCGATATATACATCATATTTATCGATATTTGTTATTTATCGATATGTTTCTGCCATCCCTCTCACGGATAGTATACTCCGCCACCTTAGTATCCTTCAGGCACAGTCTGCATATATCATCTTCTAGGATTTCCATCCTTTTTAGGTTATAACAAGAACTATCGTGCTCAGTAGTCAGAGAAATTAACCACCGGAGTGTTCTCCTCTACATACTTATAACTTTCCTTCTAATCGTTCCACACGACAGAATTATTGCTATTTTAGCCTGTCGGCAGGTAGTAACATTTTTCCACCAATTTGGTGTCCTTTTGGAATCAATTCCTCGATTACGTCCTTCAACATGCCTCCCCCAACGGCGAAATATGGACTTCCAGGTAACAACCTGGAATTATTCAATCATATCCAGTTTTTATTTTTTAGTGAACTGAATAATTATAGTCTTAATGATGTTCATACGTAGTCCCTCCTCATTTCACCGGTTATCGATGTAATTCGAATCTCCTTCTATTATGTAACTAAAATGAAAAGGGCTAAATTATCATTACAATTATGATTACATATAAGTACCCCCGCAAATTCGCCTGATACACCACCAATATCGTTGTTTTAGTGTAACCCAACTTGACTAGTTCATATGATTTGTAAAATTGATTCTACCAATTTTTATGGTAGAATTGAATATTTTTTCAAGCATACGTTTGATAAATAATTAATAAAAAAACATTTTCATTTTCGGCGAAAAGAATCTGTAAATTGTATCACATTCTGGAGAGTGGTGCTAGTCGAGTACCCAATCTAATCTAATAGTCTGATTGAAACACAATAGTACTTTAATTAACAAAGTCTTTCTGATCTATCTGAAACCTTATCCATCATTCTGAGCATAAAGGACATTAGACTTATTGGCCGGTTTGATTTTGGGTAGCATCCTACTCTAACTTCGTGGTAAAGCACTTTCTGAAAGTTCGCTGTAGGATGTCTATAGCTCACTACAGGAAAAAGTAGTGAATTAAGGAGAGAGGCGAAATTAACCCAAAAAGGAGTTTGTAACAATAAAGAATGCTAATTAGAAGAATACTAGAGAAAAAAGAAAAGTACAAAATTCAAATCGAAACTAACTTGCAAGAATTTCGTTCAGAACATCTACAATGTATGTATATAGCAGCCATTTATAAATCAACTTTATATCTTACATCCACATAAGATGACACAAGAGATAGCAGGTGAACCTCAAAGTATACTCAGAGCACCTTGAAGTTACATGATAAAACTGCACCATTGCATGTCTTTTTATGTAGGTTGAGCCGGAAAGCAAGATCGATACTTCTCCACCACTTTAAAATAACCTACACTTTTTCTAAGGATTACCTTTTCATCGAGAATTAAGTACTCCATTAAAATGAACTTTTAACTCCTTGAACACAGTCGCTTATCTTTATCCGAAACAATTTTAAAAATGTTTTATTACTTCCAACCGAATAACTTGAAGCTTTTTGTTATCCGAAATTTCAACGAAAATAAATTATCCTTTATCTTTCTGAAACATTGTTGTCCACTTAGACAAAGGATTCAAACCATTCTCGTTGACTTTTTCTGCTCGCTTAATTTTTTACAATTGCGATTGAAGGACTTTCCAACAGAAACCAGGCACTGGATTCTGGATTCCTTACAACAATGGTATTCTGTGAATCTCTTGGGGGTTTTCCTCTATAATCCAGAATGGAACGACTTAAAGCCAAGTTGATCCTTATCTCTAATGATTCGAACAAAAATCAAGAAAAGTTTGTTGGACTACTTTTGCCCCCTTTTTTTATTTTTCTATGAAGATTAAAAAATTCTCAAATCCACTTATACATTGACTGGGGGCGCGACATGGAACGAACAAATTAAAGAGGAATAGAGATAAAATTTATTTGGTACAAGTTGCAAAGCTTTTTGCCTCACAGATTTGCACAATTCTTGTGAAAAGTGTTGAAACAATTATGTGTTGGTCACCATCCAAATATTTTCCCTTTTTCCTGTAGGAACGGCAAGGAGTGTATTAGTAAGAAATGGCTTTTACTTTGCTGATGTATTGGGGTGAGTTTCAGGCACAAACTATAACGATAATATTTTCCATTTAATAACTAAAACATCGTTAAGAATGAATACAAAGTTTATCTGTTTCTCCTAATCTATTTATCCGTATATATACAGCCTATTATTAATGATTGTCTTTAATTCAAAGCCAGAGTATGCTTTTTAAGTTTAATTTAGTTTAATTCTTTTAAGTATACAGGATGATTCAGATCAAGGTACAGAGAGGTATACCACTTGAATCCTTGAGGTGAGCTGATAAAAGAAATCCCCCTCCCCCAAAATCCTCCCCTAACGAGCCCCTCAGAGATTTTTCCACTTTGAATGTTCCCAGATGGAAATGATTGCTCATAACTTTTGAACTGGTATTTAAAAAATGTTTTAGAACTATTTTACTCACTTGTTATGATTTCTTACAAATTTGAAGGTGTATTAAAGACTAAAATTATTTCAGTATTTTTGATATTCTACAAATACGAGTAAAGGCAATTTATCTGAGCATTTTTGCATTATTACATTCTAATGCAGTAATTAATAAGAGATAGGTCGCGGAGGACCAATTTTTTGGCCCTCGCGTTCGCCCGACCCCAATCCACTGGATTTTCATTAATGGGGTTATTTAAAAAACGTGGTCTACAGTTCTGTGATAAGTTTCAGAGAAAACTTATGGAACAGAATCGAGGGTGCCTGCAGTATTATTAAAAATAATAGTTGTAATTTCCTGCTTTTATCTCAATATTAACGGTTGTTGATCAAAAGCATAGTGTTATTAATTTTAACTATTGATTCAATACGACGTCTTCGTTTCTCGGGATACCAATGTAACGATTGTTTTAAAAAGTGCTTGTCTTTGAAGTTTAACTCTCTTTTTTAAATAAAAATTCTTTTATAAATTGCAAGTCACTTCTTAGTTTCAATTTTAGTTTATTTGGATAATATTTATTTACTTGAAAGTATTTTTTACGTCACATTACGTCACAGACAATTATTATTGGAAGTAACAATTATTCAAACTTGAGTTTAGTTAAATCACTCTTTTTTACTAAAGTTCACAGACTGAATGAATCTTACGTTTTTAAGATGCTTACTAATAATATTCTTAAATTAATACATAGCCTAATTTACTACACTAATGTTATAATATACAAATATTGGAGAAA
>QYTT01095085.1:125032-139144 GCA_006980735.1 Dasypogon diadema
CTGATAAAAGAAATCCCCCTCCCCCAAAATCCTCCCCTAACGAGCCCCTCAGAGATTTTTCCACTTTGAATGTTCCCAGATGGAAATGATTGCTCATAACTTTTGAACTGGTATTTAAAAAATGTTTTAGAACTATTTTACTCACTTGTTATGATTTCTTACAAATTTGAAGGTGTATTAAAGACTAAAATTATTTCAGTATTTTTGATATTCTACAAATACGAGTAAAAGTAATATATCCAAATCTGAACATTTTGGCATTATTACATTATAATCCAGTAATTAATAAGAGATAGGTCGCGGAGGACCAATTTTTTGACCCTCGCGCTAGCTCGACCTCAATCCACTGGATTTTCATTTATGGGCTTATTTAAAAGACGTGGTCTATGATAGAACTTAGAGAAAACTTATGGGAATCGAGGGTGCCTGCAGTATTATTAAAAATAAAAGTTGTAATTTTTGCTTGAGTAAGGCAATCATTAGTCTCCAGGTTAGAGTTATGTGTTGAGTAGAGTGGGGCTTATTTTCAGCATTCCTTGTAATTAATTCTTTGAAATTTTTTGAATAAAAACTGTTAAAAAGAACTCTTTTATTTTAATTTTGCTAATACAATTAGAATTACCTATCGAGGAAGGCATTCATGATCCGGTTTCACTCTGAAACAGGCTAGGAGGTGATAGAGATTGATAAAACATTGTATGACAGGTACATCTACATAAATTAATGACACTCTGAACACCCTATAAATTTATTATTTTACTATTCTGCGGAAGGAATTCGAGTTTAAGCGAGAGCAAACACTCAAAACTTCTTCTTAAGCATTCTCGTTTTTGAGACCTATACATAAGACATAAGAGTCCAAAAATTAGCAAACAATTTTCTACTTTTATCTCAATATTAACGGTTATTAACCAAAAGCATACTGTTATTAATTTTAACCATTGATTCAATACGGCGTCTTCGTTTCTCGGGATACCAATGTAACGATTGTGGGGTTTTAAAAAATGTTTGCTTTTGAAGTTTAACTCTTTTTTTTTAAATAAAAATTCTTTTATAAATTGCAAGTCACTTCTTAGTTTCAATTTTAGTTTATTTGGATAATATTTATTTACTTGAAAGTATTTTTTACGTCACATTACGTCACAGACAATTATTATTGGAAGTAACAATTATTCAAACTTGAGTTTAGTTAAATCACTCTTTTTTACTAAAGTTCACAGACTGAATGAATCTTACGTTTTTAAGATGCTTACTAATAATATTCTTAAATTAATACATAGCCTAATTTACTACACTAATGTTATAATATACAAATATTGGAGAAATGAATGTACTTCGTTTTTCTCCATTCCTTTTTGTCAAGGCTGTACTATAGCATTATACCCTGAGCTTTGTCTTCGCCGCAAAATAAGGAATCCTTAATTCAAAGGAAACTTTTATTGCACTGCCAAACTGACTTTCGGTCAAAACACAGCTGAGAGATAAACGGCTTAAATTTCATATGGCCGCGCTTTTATTCCCCGATTTTAGCAAGGCTCCTGATTCCATAAATCACAAGACTCTAATTGAGTTTTTTTCCACAGCGCTTGGACTAATCAATAATTTTCTAAACTGTCGAAGTCAAAATTTAGGGGTCCCTTTCTTCTTGGTTAGGTTTCAGTCGTGGCATCCCGCACGATTCCATACTCGGCTCTTTCCTGTTTTGTCTATCTACACATCTACACGCTCATAATGTCCAAGTCTACCTGTACGAATATGTTAGTTTGATTGAGGTTTGCATATCTAGACTAAGTGGTAATATATGTAGAATTTACAACTGGCCTAAGTGCAATCATCCAGTGCTCGTCCCTGAAAAATATGTTTGCTTACTTGTGTAAAGAAAAAACATCGATTTAACTGATTTCCCTCCGATTAAGTTCAATAATGTCATCATAACTTACTTTGAACCCACAATTCGTCAATTAAGGCATACTACATGTCATCAAAATGAGTTCAGTTGTCCGAAAAATGTTTCGAACAATCTGTTATCACTGTGCAGGACACATAAAGAAATATTTTTCAGAGATCTACAATATAGTTAATACAGGATTCTCTCTGCTACTACTTGGGTACAAAGTACGAAAGATTGTGTTCAACAGTTTTTTTAAATATAGCCTCAAATTCCAAACTATTTTTCTAGAATATCAATTGTTCCAGTGACAAAATGAGACTAGAGTGTAGCAACTTCACTATATACCATTCACAGCAACGAAGTAATAAATAGGGCGGACACACTGTTGTAGGTTACAGTGGTGTTAAAAAAATGCACCAGTTTGAAATTTGTAGGTACCTTGGAGAATTTAAGATGCAAATAGTTTCGAAGTTAATTCGTAACAATCTAATTGCCCTTGAGTTTCATTAATTCTAACATTTTCCATTGTTGCAACAAAACTACTTCAAATCACATGTACCCATCATGAGTTTATCTTACGCGACATTTTGTCAAAAAGCCTGCAAGAACTTACCTTCTTTATTCAAATTTCCATGTAATATGAAGATTTTTCAAGTTAAAATAAATTTAAATTTGACTTTCACAGGATAATGATAATATTGAAAAATAATCGACGTAACTCTGTAGAAATCTAAACCAGTGCCCTTGTGCCTCTTATCTGGAAGAGTGGCGTATTTCAGTACCTTTACTTTCACAGAAAACTGAAAACCTTTGGTTTTTTATTAAAATAACGCTATCAGATCTCCTTTTCACAAAGTGCTTGGGAGTGTTTACCATTTCAAGCTATGGTTTCCTACTCGAGAAAAATCAATGTCTAAGTGATCTCAAGCACATCCTCAAAAACATTTGTTTTGAGAAAAACTTCTTGTCTGGCGAAAAGAGCTTCCAGCGTAAAGTAGAACGAATTCCAGCTTAAATGAGAAAAAAGTATTGGATGGAAGTTTAACGGTTTTACAGTGTGGAGTTCATCACTCCTTGACACTCTGTATCGGTTCTGCAATCCTTAATTATGTATGTTATGCAGATGTTTTCTGTATCTGTACAAAAGCCTATAATTAAGTACACTCACATTTTTCCCTCATTAAATTGGGAATAAATAATTTTCCATAAGTAGCAATTTGGATCCTTGTCATCTGAACAAGGCCAAGGGGATGCAATTTCATCCCTCGGGACTGACAGACAGGATAGACAACACCACAGCGATAGCAGGATTGATTGATTTCTCTGACAGCGGCAATCGTTCAACCAGAGAAAATATTTCGAAATGCGACTGACGTGCTAACAAATTAACTTCCCCCCCAAGAACGGATAGGAAGTTACCAAGGATGGATGTATCCAGGTTCGTTATTGCGGTCTGTAATAAAATTGTCAGATGCATTTTCGACAAGTTCATGTACGGGAATTGGAACATAGCAAGCATTTATCCTATTTCATCCGCTGTTTCTGTTTCATCACAAAATACCTATCGGTAAATACCAGGTGACCTCTGAATTTTCGGCGGTTTGCGCTCTCCCCTTTCTAAATAGTAGTTTTTATACGAAAACCAATTGTAGGTCGCAAATTGAAAATCCTTGCATTTGAAATAGAAACGAGATTTAATCGATTCAATCAACGACAGAAACCAGGTTGTTTGAGCGGCGTCGCTTTGTAATTAGAGTAAATTTCCTTTGTCCTGTATCCTATTGGGAGGCAATTGTTTTAACATCTGCAATGTTTGGAGCCTGTATAATTCTAAACTGTTTGAAGTCTGAATTATGTTATGTTGGGATTATTTAAAATCCTGACATGAATGTCTAGTAGATCACTAAATTACTTGTATCGCACCTAAATCTTAAAATATTTTTATCAATTTATTTTAAACTCAAAAACAATTTTTTTAATAATGATAATAATGGGTTTCCCTTCTAGCTCAGAAGGCACACTTCTCAGCAAGCAGTCAAGAACCATTTACCCGTCTCCACATTAACACGTTCAACTCGGCGAACTTTAAGAGAAAATTACACGATAAACTAAATACAACATGAGAAAGCTCTCTTCCTAGCAAAGCGTCGGGTTGAACGTGTTAAGCACTACACATTTCAAAGAAATTTGGCAAGATTAGGCTCACCGATAATCAGTAAAGTCAATTAATAGGACAGAAGAAAACTGAAAAAATTGGTAGAGTTAGGGCTTTAACATGAGTTAAACGACAATAGAAAGATGCTTTTTCAGTATACTCTTGGTGCCATCTAAGTCAAAGTGCTCCGCATGCGGTTAACACGTTAAATGCCACGCCGGTCCCTGGGGACCGGCACTTAAAAGCTCTCTCCGGATAAATGCATTTGACCAAGTAATTCTCTCACGAAAGCTTTTATGCTAATTGGGGCACTCAACGTGTTAACAGCCCCACATATGCAATTAATAGGTTCATGCTTATCGTAGGGTACACCTCTCAAGTTGTGACTATTAGGCCTGAAGGACACCCCGGCACAAAACACCGGAGAGTCAATGTGGGAATTTAGGAGCTGGTGTAGAAAAACTACATTAGCAACCGTACGTCTACGAAAATTAAGTCGCTCGCGATATGGTGGAAGAATCAGAGGATTGTTCCATGGGAGGTCCCTAAGCGCAAACATGATCGATGTGGACAGCGTATGAAGGATTCCATACCTGCGATGCGTGTTCAAGAAGCAGTCGGACGACGATGTGAGGGAAACCCTACGATCAGAGAATTCCTTTGATCAACGTCGTTTTCAATTTATTTTATAATCCGAGAAAAACATGTCTGGCTTATTCGAAACGACTTTACCCGATGTCTCAGAAACTGAGAAACCCTATTTGATACTAACTACGTAAAACATTTCTTTTAATCATTCGCATTATTATAATTAGTACACTTTCTCCACAAATCTGCAACTTAACAGATGCGCACATTAAAAAATTTCCAGGTATCCGCTGCAGTTCTGAAAATAAAACGTCAATCAAAAATGATAAGAAAAAACCATCTGAATTTTCATCTGGAGAAACTTTGTTTAAAAAGTAAAATACTTATAGGTGTATGAAACAATGAAAAATTACCTTGAAAGTGGGAGTAAAATGTGCATCCAAGCGTCTGCAAAGCGCCTTACAAATTAAAAGAGGCAGTTTCCCTTAGACCGCAAAAGTCTCATGAAAGTCGTGTGGAAAATAGAACGGACAAAGGAGCAAACTTAAGTCGCCTCATTTTCCGAAAAAGAACATTACGCCCAGAATGGATGCAAACTACTTTTTTATTTTTTAATAAAAACTTTTGCAGAAACTTGTCGTCTTTTTCCGCTTTAGACAAGCATTAAGGTAAAAAGCTTTTCTAACGTCAGGTTTCCGCAAAATGCAAATGAAATTTTTCCTTTCTTTTAAATTAGCTTGTGGTAAGGGTAGAGGTGTTGAAATCAGGTGAAGTTATGTGAGGCTAGACTACAGAAGGAGGACAGTACTTAGCCATTTCAGTTTCTAACCGCATTTGACTAGAACTTAATTTATTACTCCTGTTTTTAGTTTGGCATTTAAATGTTGATGCACCAATTACTGGACTTCTGCGGTCCAATTAAATTTTAATTTTTATGCAATTGCAAGTTGTGCCATTAGGTTGCAATAATTTTGTAAATTCAAGTTTTTCCTATAGGGCGATCATGGATTAAAGATTACCTACTCAAAAACTCGGTTGCTTCTAGAAAAACGCTGCAACTCAATTTGCTGATTAACGTTGAATTCGAATCACTACAAATACAAAATCGAAGCACTTGGTGAACGTAGGCACTAAGTGCCTTATTTAGTTACATAAGCCGAAAAATAAATTATGTCCATTTTGAACATTCTTTTTTGACGATCTATCCTTAAGTTAACCGATCACGAAAATTTACTAAAAATATTGAAAACACTGAAAAGCAAACAGAATTTCAACGCATTTATTTTATATCGAAGTAAGTCATTATTTATAAAAACTCCTGGAGTTATATACCAAACCAGCACTAGAAATTATGTGATTTTTACGTGACATACAAACTCCATAAAATTTTAATGTAGGTATTTGTTTTGAATGCCATAATAATAACCAATACCTTGCGTTGGCTACAAGGATTTGAGATAAAGACCAGAAAATAGCTTTACTGTGATGGATTTAATGTTGTAAAATGTAAGCCTTCGTGTGAAATTTATGCTTTTTTAATATTAACGGAAGGTACGTAAATTACCAGATAATTATATACAAGAAAATTAAACTTTAACATCGCCCGTATCAGTTGAACAACTGATGCTCACGCAAACCCAGTGCCTTGAAGTACATTAAAGAGTGCTGTTTATTTCTGTCAGAATGTAAAAAGGTAATTATTCGATTTTATGGCTCACGAAATCAAAAGTTCTGCATAAACCATAAAACCAAAGAAATACGTAAAGGGAAGAAGGCACAACTTTCTGAACTTCTTAAGAGATAAACATCTTTTTTATGTATTACCATTTCGGCTTATGGCGCCCTCAGTTCAGAAACACATGTTTTCTGATTCGGTTATATGTATTACTGCTTTGAAGTGGGCTGCTTTTTAATTTTCTCATTTATTTCTTACGGTTTATGTACTTCAAGTATTTCCTTCTCTTGAAGGGTTTTTGGAAAAGATATTGTTTTTATTTCACAAAAATATACTTGCAAGCATGACATATCTAATTTTTATAAGCTTTTTATCATTTTCTCACTACTTCTTATTTTGAAAATTTCGTTAATCAAGATACACAACACAAGTGATATGAAACTAAAATATATCCTTTTCACTTTTGATGATATTAACTATGCTATTATTTATAGTACCTACTTACGCTTTAAATACAACCATATCAAAGATATATACAAAACTAGGACCAAACAAATCAAATTCAGGAGCAACCAAATCATAATTAAGATCGCCATTTTAAAATACAAGAGCAAATTATCAAAACCAGCCTCAAGTTTTTAAAATAAATTGACATATTTTTCGAGTCTAAATACATTCAAATGAACTTCAACTTTAACATGCAAAACTGGTTGTTATTGAAGTTTATCTGGTTGTATTCGAATTTGAAAAAGTTGTCAATTTTTTGAAAAAGTTGAGAGTAATTTTGATACACTTCTTCTTGTTTTTGAAAATGGTTGTTTCGGTTTTGTTTTTGTTGCTGCTGAATTTGATTTAGTTGGTCCTGATTTTGATTTGGCTGTAGATGTTGATATGGTCGATATTTCAATATGGTTGCTCTTAAATTATAAATCTTATATATCTTTTTGGGTAATATCTTCCCTTAATCTCTCGCTGTTTGTAGAGGTGATCTTAAAATTATATAATGACTTTAAAGCCCAGGATGTAATTGAGAATTTTTGGAAAAAAGTCCTATCTGATTTTAACAGTCTGACTTCATGAATTTGCATCAATTATACACCGAAATATCGATTTTTGATCTTCTCACTGCATTGCGTATTTTGAATAGAAAATATTTTGTTAATTTTATTTAGTGAGAAATTATAAAGCTTTGAAATGCTATGAAAATAAGTCTTACGAATATTTACTATTTACGTATTTATTTCTGTTGCTTTTGTAGATTAATTGATACTTTAAATTGATTCGTGTTCATTATATACTTAAAGTTTCCCAAAAAATTTTTGAAATTTTTCTCTTTTGTTATCACATTTGTTAGTAAAGAAATGTTGAGGTAAATTCAATGTGCACTACTGAGAACTTGGCGTCTATCCTAAGCAGTATCACAAGAAGTTTCTACTTCATTATATAAATGGTTTAGTGGTTACCTTTGGGACTCATTAGATGTTTTAATCCATTTGTTTTGCTATAATTTTATTTGCGTATGTGAATTGTGTACGATCTGATTAATTTAATAATGTCTTAAGCTGTAACAACTTCATACACCTGCAAAAATCTTCCATTTCGAAAATTCGATATAACATGTATTAAACAGTTTTTCTCATTATTGATAATCGTCAAGCGTAGTGTTTTAATAGAGTTTTCATAAGGGGATGAGTTGCGTCCGTAAGAAAAATAAAGGGTAAGGAGTCATTGGGAGAACTTTTCAACTTTTTTTCAGTGCAGCTAATTAAGTCTAATCAAACTGAGATCGGCGACGGAGGTTCCGAGAGGCCTTGAAGTAAGAAATGATGACTTCGCCTCCTCCCGAGCTGCTTGGTCACGGACAGTACTAATTTTTTTCTGAGGTTAGTAGTTGATTAAGCACAGCTGCAGCCTCAGGTTGGCTCATCTTTGCGTATTTACCTCAAGGTCTGAATCTAACGTTATCCCACCTTAAGCGAGTTTTCCCGTCCCCGCCAAGTTTTACGAGCCTTGCGGTCGATTTCCAACTTAGGTAGCGTTAAGTCATCATCTTACCTACTACACAACACTCAACTCAGTCTGAAACCCGCTCTACTTTTCCAAGCAGACAAGTATATAGTCATTAGAGGGCGATGTGCCTTAGATGGCAACGTTCATCTGATAAAGCTGCAGCTGCAGGCTATCACCTGCAAGTTTATCCTTTCTCACATCATCCCGTACTCTATCCTCCCGTCGTATCGGCATACTTGCAGACAGCATGCAAGTTGCTCTTCCTGAACCCGTAATAGCAGAATCTGACAGGCACCATCCCCTCAGCGGCCTCGAGAGCAGCATCAACAACTAAATCTAAAGACTTCTAAAGAGTGGCCTGCCTTTCTCACATGTATGTATCAATGGCTACGGACATAGATGCCCGGAAATTCGGACTTCATTTTCCTTCTTTTAGAAGAAGCGTCTTCCTCCGCCTATCTTTAATTTGGAGACAGAGTGATCGGAAGGATTAGCCGTTGAGTTCCTAACTGCCATGAGTATATCTTCGGGTGATTGCATAGCAGCTCCCGCCACCGATTGGCTTTGGACTTCAAGATGCCGAAATTGTTGTGGTAGCTCTATGCTCTAAAAATACGGCAAAACATCCATTAAAATTTTTTACGCTAAATCATATGTGTATTATCAGAACCCATAACAAACTCAATCATGGTCGCTGTTGATATTTTGTAAAGCACTGCAGGCTTAACAAGAATCTGTGTATATCATGTGAATATTGCAGTAATACCGTAATGTAGGGAAGGACATAGCGCTGTACATCCTTACAACTAGATGTGCGCTGTAAGCCATTAAAAATAATGGACCTAGAAATTTTACTACCAGAAAGATGTAATTGAATTAATGGTGTGCGTGCTGTTGCCCAGAAAGACATAATTTATAATAAATAAAACACCTTGGGCTACGATAATTCAATCTGTATCCAACCAATGTAAATCAATTTTTTGAGATGCCAATAGCATCACAGTTCTCCAGATTTTCTTTACATTTAAATTACATTGAATTTTGATAAACCTGTGTATAACACAGAAATTCGAGCCTTTATTTCATAAGAAGAAAAAAATGAATGAAGAAAATCAGATGAAATACAATTTTAGCCCCACCATAGGCAATTGAGAATTATTGCACGAAACTGAGTGAAAATATTTTCTTTCTTGTTTAATGATGATCCGTAAAACTTTTCCTTAAGAATTCGTTCTGCTAAAGTTCTTTTGTTATCTCCGGAATTGTTTAAAAAAAAACGGGCCTCGACATTATTCAACAATTAGAAGTTCCTGGCTGTTTGGTCGATGTAGCTTTAAAAACTTCTTTCCCAACCTAATAAAACCATAGAGATAAAAGAAATAGAGAGGGCATTCTTGCTTGCAAAATGGCACAAATTTCTACATTACCTTAGATGTGCGTCATAAACTTCCCAAGCGTTTTTCGGTTGGTCCGACTGCAATTGCTGCTTAAAAAAATTATATATGCAACAAAAAATTTTAATAGTCTGTTTTTATAAATATATGCGTTTAAAACTATAAATTTCTTTGTCGGAACATATCTAGTTGGGTTCAGAATTTAATTTCACTCAACCCTATTTTTGAATTTCATTTGCACTTTCAGGGTAAGGCAGGGTTCAACCCTGGAAATGCAGCAAATGAAACATTAATTTAGAGTTTTGTAGTTGTAGTGGTAGGTATTTTGTGTTCACATTGTCAATTTTATAGGTATGTAGTAGTGAACTCTACCGAACCCTTGGTTGAACTCGGGATTCGAAAACTGCTATAATGGGTTAACTCGAGTTAACTCAGGTTAACCCAAAATTGTCAAATAAAACAGCTTTTTAGAGGAACTGCTAGAAATTGTCAAAGAAACTGCAATAAAGTGAACCCTGAAAGTGCAAATGAAATTCAACATATGTTTTTGTCATCCTCTACATAACAAAACAACCGAAAATTAAATCACATTTTAAATTTTGGCACCTGCTTCTGCCGTCAGTTTGACACATGACACGTAGAAAATAAATAGATAAAAACCAAATATATTTTTGTCTTTTGTCGGCGTTGTTAGGCGGCATTATTTAAACAAATAATTTTAGGTTTTAAAAGACGAAGAAGGCTTATCTCTAGTTGAGTTCTCCGAATAAAAAATCTTCTTCCTTCTAAGTATCTTTTACCTTTTACAGATGGCAGACAGTACAGATATCAGTAGTAAAGTAAGTAAAGTAAGAAGAAGATTTTCTTCAGATCTTGCCTCCTCTACGGCCTCCTTCTTTTCCAGTAGGCCTTTGATCTGGTGTTTAAAGTCATAATAATTTAAAAATAACAAAGAGAATTTCATGTTAAAATTCAAAGGGGACTTGATCCAAGGTCAAACTTAAAGGTCTCTTGCAGGTCAATTTTAATGTGGTACCCCATTTTTTACACCGAAAATTGAGAGTGTATAGTTTTATGTCTGAGTATGTGATTCACTTGGTCAAAGACATCTACTGGGGTCACTGGGGTACATAGCGAAGAAACTGTAGATAATATCTTCTAAAGGTTATCTTTCCACTTTTACTATAAAATCACACGAAATAAACGGCACAGTGTTTAAGAGGAGTGGCGATGACATTCGCCACAGAAATCGTGAATATAAGCGATGGATGAACTATAAATTATATTAATTTTTCTAGGGTCTTAAATTCGGTCTATTATTGTATATCATCATCATCATGGTCCAAGGAAAATAAGGAGTGTTCTTTTTAAAGAAATCTCATCTGCATTAATCAAGTACCCGAAACAAATTGCAATAATATATTTATAATATTTTGTCTATTCCAATTAAAACAAGCTACAAAGTCACAGATCGAGATCCAAGTTCGAAGTCCGAAAGAGTTATCCTTCAATTAGTCTCATCCTGTTACGCGTTTCGTACTTAATTTGGAAATGATGATTTTGTCAGCAAGCAAGTGTAGTGTGTACGTTTGCAAATAAAAAGGAGTTCCTCCACTTTTTTTATCTTATAGAATAGAAACAATGAACTGAAATAAAGATGCACAACTCTACCGTAGCTAGGTATTTAAATATTTACCATGTTTATTCATATACTGCTACAAAAATACACATTATCTTTTCCGTTCTTTAGCCATGATATTTCCGCATTGCATTTTATTTCGCAGAACGGATATGTTTCTGTTGGCGCGTGCACACATTTTCTGCTTTCGTATCTCCTTTTTGCCTTGGAAAATTCTGTTAACAATGGTGAACATCAGAACAAACAGAGGGCGAAGCAATCTTTAATGAGCCCAAGCATATGAGGACATTTCACTATTATCGCTTTAGTTCCACGTACGGAAAACAAAAGGGGTACTAAGTGCTCCTTGCATAAAGGTCAGCAACATTTTTTCAGTTGATTTTAGCATGTTGCAAAACAAAAATGGGTAATGCAGATAACGTGCTTTTAAGAATAATTATTCGTTTTGGATGGCTTTAAATTTTGCACACTTTTCCAGTGCATCAGATTATTATTCACATTTTTTGTCCACTAAAATAAAGTGAGATTATATTCCAGGGATCATTATATTAGGGAGAAATGAAAAACTACATTTTTGGACTTGTTTTATTTCAAGGAATATTAGTGCCTTTAATAGCTAGTACCTTCCTACGCAGCTTCTCCTCGGAAGTAAGCGACAAGGTGCACTGCTTTCGCTACTTGCCTTCGACAGCATTCAAATGGACGTCATCGTTGTAATTACTTTCCCCCGGGTTTCGGTAGAAAAATACCTTTGTTTTTCTCGACTTTATTGGTGTATGCCCTGCCGCAAAACAGATGATAAATATATAATTATATAAGACCATCACGCCGGTGGCCGAATGGGCTGAGGCGCACGTCTGCAGATTTCCTTCTTTGTTAGCATGGGTTCAAAATGGGTTCGGCTATATATCTGGCTACCAGTGGTTAAAGTAATTCTGCTGACGAGAATTGTACTTGCGATGCCACAGCAATTTCATGCCAAAATTGTGACTCACTTGCAACATTTGTCAGGTCAATTCCTTCTTACCTAATTCCCATCCGTCTAAGCTGTGCTGTGTGCATCACAGGGTTGTCCCCTGAGCTTAGGCAATACCTTAAAAAATCGTAACGTAAATCTGATGGGAAAATTTCTTACCTTCAACAAACTCAGATGGGCCATTAAGACCGTAGAAATCTGACCTTCGTTCATAAGCTGCAATGCCTTATTTTTTAGCTAGTAAAATTTTGAAGAAAAGGAAAGTCTGCATAGGTATACCAAGAAAAGTTTATAAACTGGTCTTCTTTTTAGGTCGCTTTATTTTCTTGAAAAGGTAGTGAGAACATTATTAAAAAAGAGATTCGTCTTACTCAGATGCTAAACCATTTATTTAATATCCTATTTTATTCCATAACTTCCAAATATGTATACTCTCTCCAATAAAATGGTACGAAATATTTTATATAGGAACTTGGCTCATTTACAGAAGCTAAATACAACAATTGAAGGATATGGCCACAAGGAGAATATCTGGGCATGAAAATGGTGAAAATAATCCTTTGCAGCAGTACAGAAAAACTCATCATAAATTATTAAGCACCTCGAAGTTTTCTTCATGAGACGTAAGATAAAATTAATAACTTGGCAACGGGCATAATGACCACATACCAGCGAAGTTTTATTGAATATTTTGGCAAATGTTCAAAATAAATTTTAATAACATTTTTGACAATCAAAAGAGCAAGCCACAACCGTACTTGCACCTAGGCAATTGAAGTTCCCTTTCATTTTCAGAATCTTAACGACTTTAACAACTTTCCAGAACTTTATATTTTCCTTCTGGATACCATTCAAGAGTAAAATTTGAGCACTTTGGGCCTCCGCTGAACCTGAATGAAAATCACGAAGACGAGAAAAAGAGGAAAAACATGAATTAATGCGCTCCTCTTGAGATCAACTGGCAGAAAATCTTGTCTATTATGTAGCCAGCGCGGTACTCGAAATCGGCGAATGGAGATTGGGAATTGGGGATGGGGGCTTTGCTTCAAAAAGAATAAGTTGGCAAACTAAGTTAAAACTTTCCAATACTTAATTTCAACACTGGTACTGCCAGTGGCTATATGTAAAATGTTGGATGGCCGACGCAGACACCTAGCAGTCTGTTCTTTTAGGAGTTATTGGGTTCCAAAGAATAGCAAAAACTGCTTGCTGTCAAAGACACGATCCATTTTCTGTAGAGGAGGGAGTTCAATTTTGGGAGGGAGAATTTCTTCTTAGTTTTAGGAAGGAAACTTTTCCTGTGACGTCCCTTTTGTGCCAAGCAATGTGTTTCCATTCAAGATATATGTAACTTATTTATTAGAATCTAGACATGTTTAAGAAGTGATTTGTCTCTTTGTCATCGTTTTCGTGTTTAAAATTTTATCAACGGCGAACTTTTCTTTATTCTATTATATATGCGGGATTCAGCATAGCTGACACAAGTAGTCAACAATTTACTACAATAAACGAAAACTTATGTTGGCAGTCATTTTTTTAACTTTGAGAATTGCAAACGAAAGGAAATGAAAGCAACTATTCAGATAATTACTTTTCTTATTGAAATGCACAAAATAGTGTGAAATATCCTGGAAAGCAAAATAGTTAAAGAAAAATTATTAATTCCGTAATTCTTCTGCCAATTTTCAATTTTCTGAAACAATACCTTCCATTCGAAAGTCAACGTATTGGAATGTACCTGCAAATGGGAAATAAGATTCTCGGTTCTCGCAGCTTCAACATGC
>QYTT01095085.1:152634-167357 GCA_006980735.1 Dasypogon diadema
TGGGTTCGAATCCTGCACAGGACATAGCGATTTATCTGGGTACCAGTGGTTGAGACAATTCTACTGATGTTGCACAGTAATAATTTCATGCCAAAAATTGTGGCTGACGTTGCAACATTTGTCAGGTTAAAATTTCCCAATGTCCCTTTCGTTAATTTTCTCCCGCCTAAGCTGTGCTATGTTCATCATATGGTTGTCCCCTGAGCTTAGGCAATAACTTTAAAAAAGAGATGTTATACATAAAGTACTTCCATTATCAGAAAATTGGAAAATTTTTAGAAGTAAGTCTGTGCAACATTTCTTCAAAAACGTAAAATCTGAACATCAAATATTTTTATAGTAATGAAGACACAATAGACAAATTCTCACATAAAAGATGGTGTTTTTTGCCTCTTGAATATTGAACCTTTTAATGCCACGGACCGATTTTTAAAGTGTGTACTTACATTTTCTCTTCTCCACTCCTTTAATTTTTCTCGAAGCTCAAAATGGAAGATCTGGGAAAAACTTGTCTATATCATGTCCATCTAGGAATATTTTAATCTGTTGTAGTCATTGGATGCACATTATTTAGACAAAAAGGGTTAGGTAATAGACATCAAACACTAAAACTTTCCGCAATTAATACTCAAACTTACTTTTAAGATATTCAAAAATCCCTTTTAATTTCCATAACTTTGATTATTCCAATAATTTTACATCCGACTCAGCCACTACAATAACATCACTCTTGTTAGTGACTGGAATGAAATTCTCACTGTTTTTAAAGAGTTATCTTAATTATTTGCAGTGACACCGCACAACGCGAAAAGAATAGAGACACACGAAACATGCCTTTGCGATTTTGACAATGGGGGTTAGGGTCAAAGCAACAATCTGATAAATTCCATTTAAATATGTGATATTTTTTTAAGGAATCGAAATATTTCAGTGAAAAATATAATTTCTGTTTACTTTGACGATGAATGTAATTTGGTTCACATAATTTTATATCTGTATTTGTATATTTCTTAATACAATAGTATTTGAATCAACAATCAAAGATTCAATTCCATGACAGCATATATTATTGAATTAAACACAATTCGCATTGTTAAATCGAGAATATTTCCCAACAATGCTTATTTTTACGTTTTCATTTGATAATATTTGAGTGCACAACAAATCTATTTAACGGAAGAAATAATTTTTCGTATCAACAATTTTTTTTTGTTAATATTCATAATTTTCATTTCAATAATTGTCTTTATTTGATTTAAAACTAGTTATTTCTCTCAGTGTATGGGTGCCCAGAAATTATATAAAAATTCTTCTACCCGACCTGTCTTCACGAAGCTACCTAAAAAGTCCTGGGAGGACAATCTGAATACATTCCAACATGTATCCATTTAAATTAACTATCTTAAGAAGGTAATTTATATGCTCTTAGATATCACTCAAAATGCAAACGGAAAAACAGAAATTTTTTCTAGCTATTTTCTGCTATCAAAAGGAAAAATGTTCATACGTTTAACCTGATACAACTTCAAAATGATTATATGATTGATTCTAAAAGAAATGGCACGAAACTCATAGTGTAAGCTCCAATAACACAATTTGCATAGCTATAAAAAGTGCTAAAAATAGTTCACATGCAAGAACTATTTGGCATGGGTACATATAACGTAAAGAGAAGCCACATCACCTCACGAAAGAACATCCCCTTAGCAGCAGAGGTTCTAGAAATAAAAACTTCTGTTCGTAAAGGGGATAACTTCGGGAAGTGCATATGAAGTAAGAAGGGACATCATCCATAAAAGCACCGTTGTTGTGTGCATCGTTATAAATAAATTATTACCTCATCTTCAGCATGCAATGACCTACATCTAGTGCCACGACAACGAGGTCTTTATATGTGCATACTTCTCGCTGTTCATGTTGCTCCTGGCAGAATGTCTGCTAGACCAGAGCATCCTCAACTCGAAATTATTCTTACTTCAACCAAACTGTGATGTTATTGTTATTTGCAGTGTGCCATGCTCCTAAGAGCCTTTCTCTTCCTTTTCAAAGCGTCATCCGTAAACTTAAAGCATTTCTTACATCTTTATCGAATAAAAATACTCTTTTGAAAAGATCTAATATTTTATACGATAGCATAGGAGTAATATATAAAGTGCGTCATGGGAACGATAGCTGCAGTCATATTAACAAATGGCTTTTACGATGTAGAATATAAATCTTCTGTTTAGAGATTTTCAAGGAAGTGAAATTTCTCATACGTCTGCGTAGTTCTTCGATGCAGTGTTATTAAATGTATTAAAGTATCACAGTATCATACAATCCAAAAGGGACTTGAATTTATAGCAAATTTAAAAAAAAAAACAAGAAAAGAAGAAAACAACCAACTTTTAATCCCGACACGTGAGGCTGGTAATAAAGAATTATTATCTCTTCTCCTTAGCTAACTTAATAATATAATAAAAAATATAGGTACAATGATAATAATCTCAAAGAACCAGTGCACAGATTCAAAGTATTCCACTAGATACAAAGTATTAGCTTTTCCTGGTGCAAAATTGCCTGCGCAAGTTTAGGAGGCACTATCATGACTTTTCTCGGACTATATTGATGTACATAATCCACTTCTCGTTACCAGTAATCAGGCGATTCAAAAAATGTTGATATTATTGCCGAGAAAGCAATGGGAAAGCGATCGAAATTCGATCTGAGAATTTTTGGCTTAAGATATGGAGGATCCACCGATACCACTTATAGATAAATCCAAGCCTATTCAAGTGGCTTCCTATTGTCAACTCTCTTTGATCTCTCTAGATATCAATAATGGTTTATTACTCACTAATTCTTCTTAAGATATTGCCATCAAGATCTTTAAGTCTTCTGGTGCAATAGTCATTTTCAAGGATTATGTCATTTAAGTTTAACGTTGTAAGCCATCTTTTGACCATACGCACTTCAATTTTAAATGCCCAAAAACAGAGTATAAATTTTTATGAGCATCCGTGGCGTTATGCTTAAGTTGGAACACATAAAGCATAGAGTGCCAGAAATGAATTTTATCTTCATTCATAATAAATATTTATTTGTCAAAATTTTCTGGAGGCAAGGTAGTGGCCCCGCCAAGGCGAGCCAAGCGAAGCGCAAAGGCACTACCTACCTTTTCTCGAAGCACTTCGTTGTTTTTTTGAACCCTCATAACTTGGGTTTGGATTATACCAGATAAACAAAATTCTCGGGATATGATGTCAATAGTAGAGTTATTAAACGTATAAAGTTTCAATTGCATAGCTCTTATACTTTAGATTTTATTGATATCTAAAAAACTCCGATTTCGTCACTGACTCACTGATGATCATCAAAATTCTTAGGGTACTCTCTGAAGTCCTAGAAAGCTGAAATTTGGTATGTAAGCTAGTATTAGTACACAAACAACAAAAAAATTCGACGTCTTTCTTTGGGGCCACCTGAAGAAGTCTATGTCAACAAGGAGCAATTATGCCGAGATGTTATAAAAAATTTTGATATGTGGATCGACGGTTACCGCCGGAACCGTGGCAGACATTATCTTTCACACTTAATTCAAATGGATCAAATAACATGTTTCATTAAAGAAATCTTCATTTTTGTACATCACTAATTTGTAATTAACGTTTAACATCGATCCGTCTTATTGTAACACCCTTTAAATATAATGTCGGTCTCCCACTACGCGGTTCATTTACGAGCCTAGCGCCTCCCTTTTCAAACCTCTACAACCACTTTGTGGTTTTTAGGTTTATAAATGCGGTTTTTAGTAAAAATTTCGCCGCCGGCAGCACTTAATATGCTGATATTGTTAGTTAATTTAGACACCTATGCTTAGCCATCAAAGAATACCATATATACCCACTTTCTTTTGTTTGAAAAAAGTTGTTGAACAAAACACCTCTAAACTGGCCATGAACTTATAACGCATCCTAGATCCTAGTACACGTGCACGTGTTTTGACTATTATGTCGATTAAATAACGTAGAATATATTTTGCTTTTGAGCTGACCTGTATTTGCATACAGCGAATCAAAACAAAATCCGAATCACAATTTATTCAATAAGAGCTTATCACAACATATACGTAACTCTCATGATACGGTCATTACGAAGGGAGGAAAATCACATAGCACCCATTAACATATATGGACGTTAAAAGGAGTCTAAATCAAAGAGTAAATAACTGTAAGCATGTGGGTGGAAATATTAATAAAGCTACTTATGCTGATTTAAGTGTAAAAGGGAAGGACTAACTTCAGGATTATAAAATATCTGAAGAGTGATTCAACCTCTCGGGAGAAAAATGATTCCGAGTCAAGGCACAAAAAGACCTTCCCAGCCAAGTGGAAAAGAACAGAGCATAGCTATAGTCGAAATTATTCAAGTGGCAAATCAGTTGCTTTAGGATATACGGACTCACACAAGCGAATGGGAACTAAGGGTTGCCCATAAATCGAATAAACACTGTATTTGTAGAAAATAAATATATCAGAAAGCAAATCAGGGCAGCTCAAGGAAGCCCCTAGGAAACCAACATGAGGGGGAAGGATTTCATTTTCTCCTTCAACGGAATTCCTTTCGATACTTTTTTGTATGCAGGCTCCAAAATGTTTCCTTTCGGCACACACTCAAAATCATGACCATATTCGTTCGGTGCCACAAACAAGCAAACATGCTAAATTTATTTGTGCACGTTGACACGAACTTTTATGTGCGGATGTGTGAGGATTTGGAAGTTGTTAGATGAGTTAAATTCTTGGGGATGACGGGGCTTTGATACATTCTTCCCAAAAGATGTTACTACAGAATTATTTCTGAACTGGGGGATGAAGACAGAATCATTTCGTGAATCACGTTTGATGCGCACGAATTACCTTTGTCGGATATGGGAAATTCTCGACTGCCAGCTGTACATATACATATATAAGTTTTTATGAAAATTAGACGCGTATTATGGTAACAAATTGCGTCCTTATCGCGAGTGGTAAGTGAGCGAAATTATAAAGAAAACATCGCACACTTGATGAAAGATTTCAAATACCTTCTGGTTCGCTGGCTTTTGTTTGACCGTCAAAAAAATTTTCTACTTGAAGAATTTGACGATCATGAAAGCTACTATTGTCGGGATTTGTCCTGTGGAGATTTTATTTCTCTTTTGGTATACAACAACAGTTGGCTCTCTGTAAAGAAATCCTAGGCAGCATGATTTCGAAGACATTAACGCGTATATTGCGAACATACTTAAGCCTCTTTCTTTAGAAAGTGAGGATTTTCTTTTTGTGAGAGCATTCATGCGTTTTAGCTTTTATTATTCCTTTGGGATAGGGATAACTTGTATTTGATAAAGAGTGTTTTATTATTACTGTTTGGACTTTCATACTTCCATCTATTGAACATCAATTCTATAAGCCTACTTGTAAAAGTCACTTGAGTTATGAGATCTTGCAGACGGTCAGGTGTTCTAACCAGATATAAATTTGGAACGGATGACCCAGCCGTCTTAAACTAACCTTAAACTTTTTCTTTAAATTAAGAGTAAAAGACATCACACAAGCTCATATGAATTACTAATACTCTTAACATTACTGATAATTTTTAGTAAACTTTTCCTAATAAATGCAACCCTCTAAAGTTTGAATGTATATGCATATAATAATTTGTTTAAATTGTTGAACCAAAAACGAAATTAAATGGCAAAACCTTCAAATGAAAAAATAAAAGGTGTATACCAGAATTATTTTCAACATCCTTTTTATTTGTCTATCAAATTTTTTAAATTTAGACAAACGTAAACGCTTAAAATTACAATAGACAGTTCTGAAAGACTAAATAATTTTATTCTATTCATTTGTCATATTTTTACAAAGCTTTCAACAAATGTACAGCTCCTTTTTGGTATTGGTGGCTAAAAGTCTGTTCAACAAATAACGACATCATAAAATTATATAACACATATGAAATCGAAAACTTCAAACGAAAGATATGTGGTTTTTATTAGCTCTACTTTGTACCCAAAATTGGTGACCCTGATGTGAATTAACAGGCGGCAAAGAGTCAACATTTTCACCTTCAAGTATAAGATTATCGCCACCAGGTTTGTAACTTCTCATAACTAATTCATATCCGCTAAAACTTGGAGGAAATTATTTCATGTATAATATTTAACAGGCATTTTTCCATCATTACGGAAACTCTCCAATGTTCAGCCAATTCCTGAAACGAGAGAGGGACTCTATCCCTCTAACTATAGACTAATAGCCATCAGTTTAATTCGGTCTAAGGTTTTTAATACTGTTATCAATAATAATTGATAAAATACCTCAAGACATTCCACCCGATTCAAAATCGCCACTATGGCTTCCATTCTGGACGTTCAATCAACGTGGTGGCTTGATGGTTCGGGGTGGGGGTGGTTGTGTTGGACATTATGAAGGACTTTGACAGAGTCTGGCACTCTGCCCTTTTAGCCAAACTCCCAACATTTGACCCTTCTGTTTTAATTTGCACTGGCAGTTTCCTTTCTGACCGTTCCATCCGTGTTACTCTGGACGGTGTGTCTAACGCTCACAATAGTAATGCTGGCGTAACGCAGGGTTGTGTTGTATCACCAGCTTTCTTTCTTCTCTTCACTAATGACCTCCTATCTCTTATCTCCAATCCAATTCACAGTTGTCTAGATGACAGTACCCTTAATTTCGCGTACTCATTTGATTGTCTGATTTCTCTCTATATATATATATATATATAGAGATATATATATATATCAATTCCTGTGCGTGATCCCCGCGCATTAAGCCGACCCCAATCTTTCGTCCTCGAGACAAGGTCTAGCAGAACAGTGAAATTCCGTGAATCCTTCCTGAGCAGAATTAAACAAATGTGGATTGCCATCGTATGTTTTCTCCCAGGACTACAGGCCACATTTGTTCAAACAAAATATGCACCGACACCTACACTCGTCTGTGTCTTTATGGTGTATTTCGTTAACATGAGACAGAGATTATCGGTTGAATCTTTACTGTGATGCAGATCGAACTGGATCGCTAGCATTTGGGTTGTTCTCATGGTCTCTGTTTTGAACTCTATTGGGTGTATATGTAGCTTCAATTGGTGGTAGACTATGCCATTCTGGGATCTCAGAATGAGATGAACATGAAACCGCGCATCGCTCCACATTCCTCCCACTTTAGCTGCATTGTTTTTGTGGAATTCAAGGCAATACTGGTCAATTAATAATCTATCCCAACGTATCATATCCCTGTCCCGATATATTAAATTCGAAAACTAACGACTCTCGAGCTTCTTAAGATGAAATCCCGTTTTTCCGTTCTTCTTTTTGAGTCTAGGAGTTTTCTTCTCAAGGGGCTTATTGTTTTCTTCCACGCACTCAGTAGATTCCCTGTCTCTTACCTGCCTATACTTCTCTTTCTTTTCTGTGTCTACGTTTATTTTTAA
Source organism: Dasypogon diadema (assembly GCA_006980735.1). Lineage (NCBI taxonomy): Eukaryota > Metazoa > Arthropoda > Insecta > Diptera > Asilidae > Dasypogon > Dasypogon diadema. Next base: position 160,114 of record QYTT01095085.1, read on the forward strand.
TTCCCACGAATATACACGGAAAAGCAGGTCCATATTTGTATTGCCAGCTTACCAAATTAAAGCACTGATACTGTGGTCATTGACTGGTCGACTACAGAAGCTTGTTACGACCGATTTTGCCTTTAGCCTTCCATCCTCTGCACGGTTTTATAATGCTCGTACCACCTCGAAATCAGGCCTAGCTTCACTGTCCCACTTCAGACCGTTGGATATGGGAAACCCTGTCGGGATTCCTAGAAATCGCATCTACATAGCTCTAGAAGATTATCGACGTATTACGTTATGATTATTTCGAGTATTACACAGGACTATCTAATTCCCCCTAATGGTTTCGTATTTCTTTAATTTACGTTATAATGGTGTTGACTATAAAAAACCATGACTTGTATAATTCTAAAACAGATATTTGCAATAAAAATGCCAAATTTTATACCGATGTGGAAAACATTTTAAAATCTCCAATCTACTCTCATCCATAAAGTTCACGTCATTGCACTCACAATACTGCGGGCTATCCGATGAAGATGTTCAAACTCATTGACTCATTGACGAAAAACGATTGGATCAAGTATTGATACTATAAATCACCAACATTTTGTGTTTTGGTAGTCTATATATATTTCCATTAATTGATCGAAGTCCTCGAAAAGGTTTTCTACTTTTTCTTTATTATTCGATGCTTATTTTTACGATAAGCTATAATTTCATTTTCGTAAATATTGGAAGAAGAAAGCATCAGTAAGCAATGTATTGTGACTATGATGTGTACTTAAGTAGTCATGCTGCTTTTATTTCTAGTCCAAAATTGATGATGCCTGTAGGTAGAAACGCAGTCCTATGTATGGCCGTTGGAAAATCATTGCAACTATGAAACATTTATATGTATTTTACATCCCATTCGGTGCATCACGTATTAATGCACAATTGTTCAAATTCATGCCTGTCAAATGTTACGTGTCATGAAAATTTCAATGGTAGACAACAAAAAAATTGCTACACGAAATTTCAATCAATCTATTCATTGATTGCAGCGAAAAAAACATTTTAGGCATTGTCTAAAAAATAACTTGAAATGAATTTCCTCATTTTTTACAGGAAGCCGAAAGTGCAATCACAGCGATGAATGGACAATGGCTCGGGTCACGATCGATAAGAACGAATTGGGCAACTAGAAAACCACCGGCAACAAAGGCTGACTGTATGTATATTCCATAAATTATTACGAGATTTTCTGTTTTCTGTTTTCGTTTGCCATATATGCATGCCTCGACAATGGGATCAATAGAATTGAAATATTTTTACCTTTTGCTTGCAATACAATCGTTTAACTCGTCCAATATTTACAGCCCTTTTTCATGGTGAATTTTTATAGGAGTAGCATTTTATTATGTATTTTTCGTAAAGAGCAAAGCCAAATAAATCCAAATTTTCTGACTAACCTGAAACAGATAGCTTTATTTGTTAGAGCATTGGAACAAACCCTTTAGGGAAAGCATAAATGGATAATTGGAATATAGAAAAGACACAAGATAAGAATAGAAAATGACACCCTACCCTACATATATTATTTCAATCCTTTATTTTAAATTTGTATTTACAGAATTTTTTGTCCATAGCCTTTTTAATTATGGTGGGGAGATTAAAAATAAACTCTAAATTTCAAAAATCCTTTTGTGTGCCTTTTCACATTTTTTTATCATCTTAGATTTTAAGGCGTCAAAGAGTTATAGAAAAATATAACTGTGTTCAAGAGGATAGTGAGATTATCCTCTTAAACTCCAACCGACATTTCCGAAAAAAATTACAGTAATTTTTATATTTAATCGTTGGAAATTGATTGCCGCATTATTTTAGAGATAAAGTAGGCTGGCATCTAAAATACTAGCGTTTATCCTTTTATATCTCAAAAACTACATATCTACAACCTTTTAACATAAGGACATATCAGTGGAAAGGGCCAATCGTTTTTAATTCAGAAAGAAGTTTTGCTATTGTTAGCATTAACAATCATTTTGTGTCTGTCTCCAACTCCGAGACTTTATATCAAATATAAGGAGTGATGAAAGAGGTCTTTAGAAGGTAATTGAAGAGTACATATCAAGTGCCGCCTACCAGTGAACAACATGATTTATTAGTTATGCAACATTAATATACCAACAAAAATCATTAGAGCAACTATTTGACTCCGCAAAGCCGCTCTACCACCATTCGGCAACATCCTAGCGACCGTCTTTTCGGATGTTTTTACGAAAGCTATTATTTGATGTTCTGCGAAGTTCTGAAACAAATAGAAACATCTTTAAACTTGGCATTACGCATCTCAAAAAGAATATGTTAACACCATAAAATCGTGGCTTCAAAGATGTACTTTTTTCGTACATCTTTGGGGATGTTCCTTGCAAAATTAAACTTTATAATTTTTCCGATAAAGCAACGTTCTCTTATCACTATTTTCACTATCTTTTCCCTGTTTTAAGAATTTAGGAATATTACAACTTTCACTTTCGCCGGCAATCCTTTTTTTATCAAACGTGTGGTGTTTTAACAAAGGGGTATCGATGTCGTCTAATAATTCCAAGCTGCGAACTACGATTTTGCATCCACACGAGAACAGTTTTTTATAGGCTCTTCAACATAGAAGGAAGTGGTCACTTTCTCCTATCCTACAGCGTTCATTATTCTTGTGTGAGTGCCGATATAATAACTTTCGATAATACAATATTTTATCGATATTGGCACAAATATATCGAAATATATCGAATGCTGGAAACAGCAACGATATTTATTATGTTCTAAAAGATCTCCTGACAATGCTGGTATTTCCATATTTGAAGGAAGATGCCATCGAAATTGATTTGTGGGCATATCTGAAGAAATCGGCTCATACCAGAAAATATGAACAGGCAAATTCAGTAAGAAATGAGGTATCATTATACTTCAGTTCTCTAGTTTCAAATCTTCGCATTCATAAGCAGAAAAGTACAGGAATTTATTGCTGTAAGTGAGTACTCCACTTAATATTATATACATATTAAGAATTTATCTATTACTTCTTACCAAGTATGCCGTTACTTTTTGCCAAGTATATCGATAACTTATCGATATTTTGCGATTTTTTTCGATATATATATCGGCTATCGATATCGATATTTTTGAAAATTTCTGACATCCCTATGCAGAAGGATTCAGAACTGAGACGTGGATAAATAGAAATGTGCTATCCACATCGAGTACTCCGCTACAAATAAATAACTTGAAACCCTTTGTTTCAGTACAAATCAAGAGAAAGGAATCAAAACATCTACCTAAGCGGTCTACTCTCAGAGGTCTTCCTTCCAGTGACCCTCTTATCATGATCACCTAGTATTGACCAATTTGAGTTCCTTAGAACAACGATGTAGAATTGCTGACATTGTTTTTGTCCACCAGTTATTAAATTCCAATGTTGACTCTCCGGAAATGCGTGGGAGAGTTTCCTTTATGGTTACGGCCTTAGAGGCGTCCCTCTTTTACATGTGAACTCTTCGAGGACAAATAAGGAAAAAGTAATATCAATAATCGCATTTTGTTTCAAATTAAATAAAAATAATTTTTCTGTGCAACTAGGACCACTTCGTACCCTATAAGTCGAATGATTGATGAATAATATTTCTCAGTAAGGAAAGAAAACCATTCACGAAAATTCGTTCCTTTATAATTAAGTGTATGTAATTCGAATGTAACGATTAATACTATTATTTTACAGTTTAGATATTTTACATGTTCGAAGTGCGCAAAAATTTGAAAATCTTTAAATTTGATAACCCAGTGAAAAGTATTATTCTATTTTGATGTCAAATTTCTCTGCTATTGTGATGAAATTTTGTTCAACTGTGCTGAATGTTTTTATCAAAGATAAAAATAATTTGACATCATCAAATTATTTCCATTCGAGCAAATTTCAGATAACCTTGTCGCCTCCAACAACACGAATGAAACAATTTAACGCGTGTTGGTACGTAAATACGAAGCTTTTGAACAGGAGAAAAGAATCAGAACAATGCTGCCCTGACATTAAATTATTTCCTCAATAAAACCCATTCTAGTGAAATATTCTCCGTCGTGTGGAAGCCAAAGCCAGTTCATCTCTTCCAACCTGCCAATCTTGCTCCAGTAAGTGTATTTACAATGGCGTATTAAGACAAAACCATTTGCAACAATTCCGCAGTGCTAATTCGACCTTATGACAAGGGAATCCTTGCTTAAGGCTCCTGTTGTACAAGAAATGAAATGAGCTAAAATACACCACTCGAAGCAGCACGAATAGACAAAGACCCCGTGGCATGTTTTTGCAGTAAGTCAACCACAATGGAATAGTTTCAAAATAAATAGAAGTAGGTTTCACATGACGCGAGTGTTAAGCTTTTCAGAATAAAGCAGATTTGCTTTTGTTGAGTTGTTAAATCTCGCCTTCAACATTAAAAGGGTAGACAAACCGTGAAGTTATTGTGCAGTGTGCACGTACCATTATGTATAAAAGTGCAGTTTGAATGGGTCTTTTCCATTTTTCATTCTTTCGTTTTTTAATTATCCTGTCATCAACCAGAAAGCTGAGGAATGCACGTCTTCACACATTTGAATGCTAAAATTTCAGGGGAAATAAAGGGAGCGAATTACGCTGAGCTTTGTTGTTTAATTTTTCCTTTTTAAGGAAGTGTAAAAAGTTTGGAATAAACCGGCTTGTAATGAAAGTGAGAAATTTACTTGTAAATGCCTTTTCTTCCTAAGATAAGGAAATGAGAAACTGAAATAAAAGACTTTTGAAGTAAAATGCGAATGAATAGAATAAAGTATATCGTTAAATGTTTGAGTTGCTCGTAGAACGATGGTTTGCAGTTTTATACAAGCGAATTATTAAAGTAATTTTAAATGCAGTCTACTTGTAAGATAGTATATGCCGATATATATATCCTGAGCACACTAAGACTACATCCATAATGAGTTCATCTGAAACGACTTCATTAAAATATTTAGACTTACTCAAACTTTTTAATAAAATCAGCATTGGCAAGTAATCCAAAGAAAGCAACAGTTTTGACAAAAATAAAAAATTCAAGACTTGAAAAATCTTTTTAATTACGAAAAACTAACTACATTCACGGTTCCATAAATAAAATGAAGTCATTGCTTCACATTTTCTTGAACACATGTTTCGGCGAATTTTTCACCTGGAAGCCATACCACAAAAATGTTTTCTACATTTGTAAGGAACTTGTAATATCCCTCGAACGACTGCATTTAATTCAACAAGTCAAAAGCGTGCAAGACAATTTATCCATTACTGGTTTTGCGTTTTCGGCTAGTATCTTACCAAGAAATGCTTGTTATACCCTAGTTAACATGTTGAATGCCACAATTAGCATAAAGTCCTTCGTCAGGGAATAACGTTTTAAAATGCATTTGTAGGGAAAAAAAAACTTTTAAATGAGGTTCACCGGTCACCCCCATGGCATTCAATGTGTTAAAGCGGGTATTACTTTCTGTAGTTTAGTTTTTCCTCGGTTGAATAGTTCATGCAGGTTGGAAATCGTTTTCAACAGCTGTTTAAGATTTATTTATGAACTACAAAGGCTTGACCATATCGGCCCTATCAGACTCAGCCTTATCGATTATCGGTTGCAGTTTGGATACCTATGCCGAGCGGACAGAATTAATATTTCTATTCTTAACGCCAATATAACAGAAATCTTCTAATACCGCAATTAAGGAAACTAGTAATTATGATGAGTTCTTAGTTTGTCCAAGTATAGTATTCCTCTTTGTATTCAAACGAATAGTTCGTCTTTTTAAGCATCATTCAATTTAGCTAGTTCCAAGGAGCCAAGGTCCAGTTCATCCGATAAGGTACGTACCTTTCTGCTATGTTCTAATATTGAAGTCTCCGAATATAACAGTATTTCTTCCCTTCCAGCGTTGACCCATGTTGGTTACTCTGCTAATTTTCTCCTCTGTGCGCACGTATTCGATTTCTGCAAGGTCATGCTGTGCACACCAGCGGTTAAAGCAATTCTACTAATTCGAATTGTACTTGTGAAACCACTGCAACACTATGTGTTGTTATAAAATAATTATAATATTAAACTAATGTAAATTTTTATTTAATACCTAATCCTCAACTTAGTAATCTAACTATAGTTATCGATATTTAATCAATAAATGTATTAAATACATATATCATATAATTATGTAGGTAAACTGTACATTTACAACATATTGAGCTTATGAAAATGTTCTTCTGGTTTGTAAACTGTAAAAATGTGTTAATAAATGTTAGCGCATCTTTAGATAGAGAAGATTTTTTCTTACGGGGAAGTTTTCTGAGTTAAGAGTTATAAAAATATTTGAGCGTAGCAATAATCTGTTTAGAAGGTCAGTATTTGTGGGCACTCGGGACATTTTACGGATATGTTGTAGCCTAAAATTCTTTATATATCTATTTTTTACTTCAGCTACTTCCTCGGAAAGTGCACGCTCAATCACATCCGCAAAGTGTATTAATAATTTATGAGTGCAAGCAGGAAGATAGTACCATGGATAACGACTTACAAGCTGCCTAGCAGTTTCCAATACAAAATCTCTAAAATTTTCACTATTAATTTTGTAGTCAGTGGTAAGAACCTGTACAATAGTTCCGCATTTATCTATTAAACCCTTGCCTATACCAGTAATTTCTGCAGATATTCTGCAGATAACTTGCCATTTCTTGATACTTAACCTGTAAGAAACGTGTAGAAAATACTCAAAAAACCTAATTCAAGAATGTAAAGGGCATAAATTAAAAGAGAGTTTTTTCGTTAACAGTTTTTCTATGCACTTGCCAATGTCATTCACGTCCTTCAAAGTTAACTAGCCGTCTACCATCGTCAATTGTAAATCATGTTCTACTGAAAATATTCTGTCCACTATTGAAACACGTGTAGGTTCTAAAAAGCTTCAATTTTCTGTTTAAAATAACTTTCTTCGGCAACAAATAGCTCAGTCGATTCTTTTGTGAACTGAAAACGAAAAGTGCCTATAGTACTTAGCGGCAGAAGGGCGTGGATTTTTCCGAATAATTTGTTCGTCTTGTCGATCGCCCCTTCTTATCATAAGTTACGGAAGAACTTCTCCTCCCCAAAATTGCCTCTTGCCTATTACATAAATTCTGCAAAATGATTAAAATTCCCTTCCTAATCATTGCAATTAACATAAACTGGTAAAAAAAC
>QYTT01095085.1:167377-199999 GCA_006980735.1 Dasypogon diadema
TTTTCACCTGGAAGCCATACCACAAAAATGTTTTTTACATTTGTAAGGAATTTGAAATTTCCCTCGAACGACTGCATTTAATTCAATAAATCAAAAGCGAACTAGACAATTTATCCATTACTGGTCTTGCGTTATCGGCTAGTATCTTACCAAAAAGTGCCTTGATATGCCCTAGTTAACATGTTGCATGCCACAATTAGCATAAAGGCTTTCGTCAGGGAATTACGTTTTAGAATGCATTTGTAGGGGAAAAACTTTTAAATGAGGTTCACCGGTCACCCCCATTGCATTCAATGTGTTAAAGTGCTCATTGCGGGTATTACTTTCTGTAGTTTAGTTTTTCCTCGGTTGAATAGCTCAGGCAGGTTAGAAATCGTTTTTAACAGCTGTTTAAAATTTATTTATGAACTACGAAGGCTTGACCATGTCGATTATCGGTTGCAGTTTGGATACCTATGCCGAACGGACAGAATTAGTATTTCTGTTCCTGACGCCAATATAACAGAAATCTTCTAATACCGCGATTAAGGAAACTAGTAATTATGATGAGTTCTTAGTTTGTCCAAGTCTAGTCTTTCTCTTTGTATTCAAACGAATAGTTTGTCTTTTTAAGCATCACTCAATTCAGCTAGTTCCAAGGAGCCAAGGTCCAGTTCATCCGATAAGGTACGTACCTTTCTGTTATGTTCTAATATTGAAGTCTCCGAATATAACAGTATTTCTTCCCTTCCAACGTTGACCCATGTTGGTTACTCTGCTAATTTTCTCCTCTGTGCGCACGTATTCGATTTCTGCAAGGTCACAGTGTGCACACCAACGGTTAAGGCAATTCTACTAATTCGAATTATACTTGCGAAACCACTACAACACTACGTGTTGTTATAAAATAATTATATTTAACAGAAAAAGGCATAAAATCTTATATAGTGGCAATAGACAAAAGGAATCGATCTAACTACCCAGAAAAAATTATCTTATACAATTACATTTTTTATCATCTAAGAAACATCAACACATATCTAATATTTTCTAATAAATTAATGTAAACTTTTATTTAATACCTAATGGTCAACTTAGTAATGTAACTATAGTTACCTATATTTAATCAATAAATGTATTAAATATAAATATCATATAATTATGTAGGTAAACTGTACATCTACAACATATTGAGCTTATGAAAATATTCTTCTGGTTTGTAAACTATAAAAATGTGTTTCCTCATTAATAATAATTAATGTTGGCTCATCTTTAGATAGAAAAGACTTTTTCTTACGGGGAAGTTTTCTGAGTTAAGAGCTATAAAAAGATCTTAGCTTATCAACAATCTCTTTAGGAGGTTAGTGTTTTTGGGCACTAGGAACATTTTACAGATATGTTGTAGCCTAAAATTCGGAAAGCTCACCTAAAATTTTCACTATTAATTTTGTAGTCAGAGGTAAGAACCTGTAAAATAGTTCCGCATCTATCTATTAAACCCTCGTGTATACCAGTAATTTCTGCAGATAACTTGCCATTTCTTGATACTTAACCTGTAAGAAACGTGTAGAAAATACTCAAAAAATCCAGTTCAAGAATGTAAAGGGCATAAATCAAAAGAGAGTTTTTTCGTTGATGGTTTTTCTATGCACTTGTCAATGTCATTCATGTCCTTCGAAGTTAGCTAACCGTCTACCATCGTCAATTGTAAATCATGTTCTACTGAAAATATCCTGTCCACTATTGAAACACGTGTAGGTTCTAAAGCTTCAATTTTCTGTTTAAAATAACTTTCTTCGGCAACAAATAGCTCAGTCGATTCTTTTGTGAACTGAAAACGAAAAGGCCTATAGCACTTAGCGGCAGAAGGGCGTGGATTTTTCCGAATAATTTGTTCGTCTTGTCGATCGCCCCTTCTTATCATAAGTTACGGAAGAACTTCTCCTCCCCAAAATTGCCTCTTGCCTATTACATAAATTCTGCAAAATGATTAAAATTCCCTTCCTAATCATTGCAATTAACATAAACTGGTAAAAAAACACACTTTAATCGTATCTTTTTTCATTTCAATATAAGTTCGATTATTGTATACTTGCACCATATCAATGATTCCCATCTGATTCACTTTAATACCACGAGTACATCCACCGTTGGCTGCATCACGCTACCAAGTCATCATAGTATTAATCCAATAGATTTTATATCCACCAAAATATTTAGTAAAATCATTTTGATATTGTGCTTCGATATGAGTTTCGAAAAGGCAGAAATTATCATATCGAGAGCTTATGGTGAAAACCCCAACAGAAAAATTTTATGCTAGAGTTATGTTTATTTTTATTTGTCTTCCTTTTTATGAAATAAAAAAATTTTGGCTAAAAATGTGGGATAGAGGATTTTCACCATAAGCCCTTAATATCTCCTCATAAAGTTTAACGAGTCTGAAAAAATTAATTTAGCTCATAATTCATCGATTTTACATATATATGACAAAATCTTAATGAAATTCACTCCTTTATACGAGAATTCATGGTTTCCTAGATTTATTTTACATAAAACCTGTGGAATATATTTATAAAAAGAAAAACGGGATTAATCTCAAAACTAATCTCGTTTTTCTTTGAAAAAATTTAAAGATTAGCTTTAGCTCAGTTTTTATGAATGCCACCCTCTGCGTTCAATAATGTTAGGGGTTTTCAATACTTGAAATAAAGGTATTGTCAATACAAAACGCAGCTCGACAGGTTATTTTTATTTCATTCGTGAACGAGATCTTTCATCAATACATTTTTATTTTCTTCTGTTTTGGTTAATTTAAGTCCGATATATTTTTATTAAAACTGCGCCCCCAAGAAAACTTTCAATAGGATTATTATAAGAGTTTTTCTAAATGAAAACTGTTTTTTTTTATTTAAGCACTTATTTGCAATTAATATACATATAAGAAGTCCAGAATTAAAACTTAAAATATCCATCTACGTAAGGTTTCAGATTTTTTAACTTGTAATTATACTTACATTTTAAAAAAAACAACAACAACAAGTTTTTTTTAGTCGTAAAAATGTATTCTAATTTTAAAAATCTGAAACCTTACTTAAATGGACTTTTCTCAGTTTTAATTCTAGACATATTTCAAATTCAACGAATGTTTCTATTAGCAATATTTTTCAGTTTTAACTCGATTCTGGAAATTTCAGAAAATTATTTCAGAAGCTCACGGAATTTAGGGAATCATTAAGCGCTTAATTCCAGAACAGCTCAAAGCGTAATATTTAAAATTCTTTACGTACGTTGCTGTTTCCTCATTAACCCCCACAAATGGAGTTGCTTCTCCTCAAAGACTATTTCATTCCATTTTGCTTGCAGTGAATTCAAAGCCCCTGACATTTGACGAGGTATATAACCAGAGCAGCCCGACTAATTGTACCGTGTATTGTGGTGGAATTAACGGAGCACTGTCTGGGACATTAACAGAGGAAATTTTGCAAAAAACATTTTCACCTTTCGGCACTATCCAGGAGATAAGGGTATTCAAGGATAAAGGATATGCTTTTGTTAGGTAAGTACGGTAGCTTCGCAAATTTATAACGGGGTGCATTGTTGTATCTGCAGCCTCTGTCCAGAGCCCAGAAACACGAAGGCATTCACAGCACGTTTCGTGAAACGTTGGTAAATAAGAACAATTTTGTCTTAGAGATCTGCAGCACTTTTAACTGTGCGCCATCAACATCCATTGCGACTGTACAGAGACTGGACAGAAAACATATGCACACGTGCACATTGAACATAGTAAATGCTGCTATCGTTGAGCGGATTTATTTGAGTAATAGTGTATGAAATTTATAGATTTTCGACAAAGGAAGCAGCCACTCATGCAATTGTTGCCATTCACAATTCCGAAATTAATGCGCAGCCAGTGAAATGTTCGTGGGGTAAAGAAAGCGGTGACCCAAATAATGCTCCATCGATTGCAAGTCAAGCGTTAAGCCAGGCGGGTTTTCCATTTGGGACGGCATATGGACAACAAGTAGCTGGCTATTGGTATCCCCCGGCACCAACATATCCGACAGCACCGGCCCCATCTACCCCCTTGCAAGGACAATTCCTACAAGGCATGCAAGGATATGCATACGGTCAATTTGCTGGATATCAGCAAGGATATATGGGGTAAGAAGAAAATTAAAACTTTTCATACTTGCAGTAGATAACGTCTTTAGAGCATGTTTGCTTTATTAAATACACACATCATTTCAGGATGGGGGTTCAGATACCTGGAGCATGGCAAGGCGTTCCAGCTCAGGCTCAAATACCTGCAACCGCACAACAAATAGCACAGGGCGTCGGTAGTGCACTACCTCAAGCTGCCGGAGTTGTCGCATATCCTATGCAACAGTTTCAAGTGAGTCCACAGGTGAGTCAGCAGGATTCCATATGAAAGCAAATGTTTTCTTTTATTCTAAATAAATACAAACAGCGAGAAATTCGTTTTACTTAGATATAAAGAATGGGAATGTCCCGTTAGACCGTTTCTAAGGTGTATGAATTATTGAGATACTTCTGAATTGCGATGGATTCGAATTTATTTACATTGCTTACTTTTCACATTACTTAGAACAGAAGAGAGGAATTAAAGATTGATTTAAGCGCATTTTTTTCCTAACTAGAATTTTTATGAAAGGATGAGATAAAGTGTAGTACAGGCAATGAAAACTTGGTAGTATGTGTGGAATCATCTCAGTCCAATTCATTTAATGTAAAATATGTGAAGGATATCACTATACGCAGAAAAACAGTATAAGTACTTATTACGTGTATTCATAACCATACTGCCACAAACAATGCATACCATAGCAAGCAAATAATATAAATTTTGGTCTTAGTGAGAGAAATAATGTAAAGGCAAAATTATTAAATCCAAAATATTTACAGGATCATCAATTGATATTATATTAATATCTGAAACCTGGCTAAGAACTGAAATAAATGATAATATGGTGCATATACCAGGTTAAAGGGTCTTTAGAAATGATGGATTAAACCATCCGGACGGGTTGGAGTTGCAATATTCATTAGAGACTCGTTTAGAAGCTTGTCATATCTTCTGTTAATACTCAGTCGAGTGCTGAGTATATCTTTTGTGAACTTTTTTCTGGCAATGTGAAACTTCTTGTGGGAGCTGTGTACAAGCCTCCAAATTGCACCCCTATCAACTTGATCACAGATTTCGGATGCCTTCGATCCTCACCGGGTTAACCAGTATCCCATTTACTTTTCACTTCTTTATTCTTAGACATCTTTATCACTACGGATCCATCCAAGGCTTTGTTTTTGAATCAATTCGCCCTCCCTGGAATATCAATCAATGAGGAAAACTTTCATTCATATTATAACTACAATAGGATCGATCTTGACGCGCTTTTCTTGGATACGAATAATATTGAGTGGGATTCAATTTACTTTATGTCTAGTGGCGATGATCAGGCTAAATTGCACGTTCCGCTAATCAGGGCTATACTATTATTAATTCTCAATGTCCTTGGTACTCGCCACATATTTATAATCTGATGAATGCTCGTGACGGTGCTTATGTTAAGTGGACCCGGTTTTGGGTACCTTCTTTGAAGAGTATAGAATTCTACGTAATTCTACTAACCTGGCAATTCTTACTACGAAGAAACGATACTATGCATCTAAACTAGGGATGGGCGGGTATAAGAAAATAACTGGTTATATGTTAACCGATTAATCGAATGAAAAAATTAACCGAATAAGTTAACCAAGCTTAAATAACCAAATTTCTAGTTAATCGGTTTTTCATACCGTAAATGCTTATATTAGTAATAGTAAATAGAGATAGATCCTTAAATATTAATTTGAATTTACAGTTACGCCTAGGAAAATGTGCTGCAGCAAAAATCGTTACTGTCGAATATTAAAGTGAAAATAATTATATCTATTTATTTGACTTTGCTAGTAGATGATGTTGACCAAAATTTATGACAAAATCGGCGAAAACGCATGAGCATTAGAACAAAATATGCTTGGGAACCTTCTAACAACCACGGCGTCCTCATAATTTATCCTAGCGTTAAAATCTTTTACCTAAAAGTAAAAACTTTCCAACCAATTAACATATGTTACCAACCGGAACATATGTTAATAAAATTCCTCTCCTAGGTGTCGAGAACTTCCTAACGATAATCTACCCAGCAGTAAGCTAACTTTAATTCAGTTAAAAGAGAGAGGCAATAAAATCATTTCAATTCGTTAAAAATAATTATAACAAAATCCAAATAACTCATTTTTTAAAATTCCTCTCCTAGGTGTCGATACTTCCTAACGATAATCTACCCAGCAGTAAGCTAATTTTAATACAGTTAAAAGAGAGAGACGTTATTAAAATTAGCCATGACATTGCCAGCGCGACTAATAAGGAAGCGTTTACGGTTTTAGTGTTCTTGGTTTTCTTTAAGGCATTTGATACTGTAAATCATCGTCTCCCCTGTTCAAAACTAATAATATATTTGAATTTCCATCACATGCTACGAAGTTTATTCACAATTTTTTAAATGTCCGATTCCAGGCAGTTTCTTCAAACGGATATTTATCTTCATTTTTATCAATGCCCTCAGGGGTCTATTCCAGGTCCATTGTTGTTCTCTATCTACGTCAATGAAATATTTTTGTCTCCGCCTAACAAGCCATTAATAATTCGTAACAAGAATTGTAATTAAATGTACCTATATAATCCAGAGCTTGGAGCTATAGGCACCTCATTCCATCCCAAGCTACCCAACCGTCCAGATTCCAGTATTTCCAGTAGCTTTGCTTGATATCTGAACTAGTTTCACCGGAGGATATAAGCATTGGATTCCTTGCTACCTAGGGTAGCCCGTGGATGATGGAACCCGGACTAGTACGTGCATAACGAAACGTCATTTTCTTTCGTTCCTGTCTTCGGTAGTATATAGATAACGGGTCCAGGCCGATGGTTAGATTACTACTCTGTCTCCACTGAGCATACAGGGAGCAATACTGAACCGAGTTTTCCCCCAAATTGCCACCTGAGCATAACCTAGACTAGACCACAATCTGACCGAAAGAAAACTACGTCACAAAGTCAAAATGTTTATTAATTAACCGGAATAGTTTTGATACTCACGACTATACTGCAGTTAAACTTGATAATCAAATTATTCCGTTCGTCTTGGGGTTATATTGAATAGTTCATTCACATGGAATAATCACATCAATTCAATATCTAGCAGGATTTATTGTAGTCTTCATTCTTTGTCGTCGGCCAGGTATTTCATTCCTCATTTCCTCCCCATACGCGGTTATTGCTTTCCCATGCGTTACTTGTACCTGTTATCACTTATGTCTGTGAAATATTTTGCAAATTGGATTGTAATAGTGCAAGAAAGTTGGTTATTACCTTTAATTCAATAATTAGATGTGTCGACAAACTTGGTATATAAACTTTCTAAAAATTACAGAGGATTTTATTTTCATCGACAGGAAAAGATCCCTGGATAACCAAATCAAAATTTTTATTAAAAAACTTTCTAAAAGCTAAAAGTTAACAACATTTTTAAAAATTGAGAAATTAAAAAAAAACTATGCCTTTGAATTTCACGACTGCAACAATAAAAATTTTCCCAATCCCGCTAGGGCATGAATTCAATTCAATTCAATTTATTACAGCTAGTTCAGTACATATGTTTTATTATCCTATACCTAGTACCTTTAAGGAACCAAACCACTAAACAGGTAATTATTTAATAGAAAATTATAACAATTCAATTAAAGGACTAAAAGTTATTAAAAAAATTAAAAGAAAGGAAAGGAAAAGAACAAGCTTCAGCAAAACAAGCTGAATATCGGAGAACAAGAAATTCCTTCTTGGATTTATAATTCATTTTATTGAGGCCTATCAAGGCTGAAGATGGTATGGCTAATAATAAAAAACTGAATATTATTTTTCGACTTCTTTTTATTTTGGCTGACGTAATTTTCAGCGAAAATATTAACTTTCTTCAACCTTCCGTTCAGTTTCAATTTTGTGATTTAACCCTGTGTGGTGTAACACTATTTGGACCTTTGCCAGTTGAATGTGTCTCATCAATAAGGAATGTGTACTGCATACCAGCTTCTCCATTCTTAACTCTAAAAAGGGAAACTTTTCGCGCAGCTTGTACGAATGACGGGTAGGAAATATTTTGAGCATAATCGATTGGAATAACAGCCACGTTTTCAATTCTTCTTAGCCTCCTCAACAGCATGTGGTTTAATATTGTTTTTACTTGAAACATTAAGACCCTTTCGAAGTTCACACTTGACATATCTCTCTCTACAAAAAATCTCGTATGACTGCTCAAAAATATTTTATTTTAAATAATGACGTCAAAAGAGAAGATTTCGACATGTTTGTAGGATTAATTCCTCTTATAATTTGATAGTATGTAAAGGAAAGGCAACAAATCAAATGAAACTCTCAGATGCGTTAGGCATCCGGCACGAAGGACCAATGTTTGATGTGGAAGTCCCTTTACAAAGTTTCACAAAATTATTAAATCTAATGTCTAACGCTGTCTAACTAATGTGAACGCATCGAAAAGCTTTTTTCTAGTAATTGGATTTCCGCTGCAGAGTACATGCGATCATTTCTCGAGAACGGTTTTTTATTAATCTTTACCGGAGGTTTTTTTGTGAGCTATGAATTCATGCCCGTCAATATTATCTAGCCAGTGCTTTGGCAAAGAAATTAATTCAAATACAGACAGAGTATTTGTCAGCTTTAAATAGGATACCCGTCTATGTGAAGGAGACGAATAAAAATTAAATTTGTGAACTTTTCAAACTTTTACTATATATTTAAAAAAAATACATCTGGACAATAAATAAAGAACAATGGAAATCTTTTATCTCTCTAGAGCAATCTACGCATTCTAAAATAGTGACTATGAAAGCAATGGTTTTTTTTTATTCAAGTAGTAATATTATTTTATGAACCCTGGATTTATATATTTTAAATAGGTACTACTGCTTTTAAGTGATCTTAGTTTGCGTTTATTAATAATATAATGCAAATTACATATGTGCATTTTATCCACTTCAATAACTTTCCCAGGTCAAACTACTTCTACCTTTTTACTGCAGTAAATATCATTTGAGAGTGTAAGACTCTTTATATCCAACAAATCATGCAGTTCCTGTAAAAACAACAAATGCATCGTACGCAGGAAACGACAAAACTCTTTTAGTAGCCCACTAATTACATAAAACTTTCAAGCAACTCCTGAGTATCTCATTTTCTACGTTCCAGTTATTTTCTCATTAACTGAACAAGGGTTTCTCGCTGCATTCTGTGTTTATTTATGATTCGTATGAGAAAGTTCACTTAACCTACCAACAATAAAATGGTTGAAATCAATAGAATAGAATTCTGTAAATTATTCCATATTCTCTTTAATTTACAGCTGGCTGAGGATGAATGGCTAGCACCAAGCTTACTGGTGTAGCTCCCTTGATGGCCACCCCCTGCATGCGGATGTCCTCCAACAACGAGTGACTATCAGAGTGTGGCATTGTACAAACAATCCATTTAGCTAGATATTTTATAAAAGTAAAGATAAAACGAATATATTAATATAACTGTAATAAAGAGAATATGTATACATAAATATAGAGAGGAATTTAGTTCCATAAGTTGAAAATAAATCAATATATGTAAAAATGTAAGGTGTAAGCTATGAAACAGATAAAAATATATGTATACACGTGTATGAAAATTAGACTAGAATAATTAGAAAATTGAAGGAGCAAACGACTAAAATGCCAGTCAAATTTAGAACATTTATATATAAACAGAAACTAGGTAATTTTTAGGTTTTGTTTTCTTGAGCCTAAAGAACAATTGTTTTGATGCAAATATGGCAAAAATTGTTGTGATGACTTCCGAACTGCACTGACTGGTAAGTACTGTGGTTTTCTTACTCAAATTTGATTTTTAAATACATTGTTTCACTACAAATGATTCGAAGAGAAGATGCAACTTTTTCGAGATGTTTAGAAAGAATTCGTTTTGAAAAATCTCATCAATCCGGAAGTTTGCTTTGTTCACATTATTTTCATTATTTCTGATATAGTTAAGAGTGTTGGTCAGCGAATTAATATAACCTCTCTGAAATGCCGTCATTTGAATAACTGCAAAATAAAATATGAGCTCAGTAAATAAAAATTTTTAATCATCTGAATATTGTCCGAAGTTAATCCGTCTAGTGGTGTGGAACCGGACATTATTTACAAGGTGTAAATTTCCAACTTCTGTCCCTTCTAATATCATAATTTTTTGATTAACTTTCGATTTTTTATGTCAGTAAACTGTTTAAATTTACTTTGTTTCCCCTTCGATGTAAGTCGTTTGTGATTTTGTGGTCCAAATCAAGTCATTGTGTCATGGACAAAACCTAGAGAAAATGAAATATGATTCAGAATTTAATATTCGTTCTGTGAACTAAATTGTCCGAAATTATACAACTATACATTGGATTCAGATTTCAATAAGCAGGAAGCAGACCAATAAAAAAACTATAATTAGTTTAAAGCTCTTATTTCACCAGAAAATGAAAAATTTTCACCTTAAATGACGGTCATCTCTTTCCAAGAAAGAAATGTTTTCAGTTTTGAGTCAAATTTCATGTCCATGAATAACTTTAGGAGTAAAGAAAAACGCTAAATCACACGATGTGTTTCGTATATGGAAAATCGACAATGACCAATGACTGAATCTCCAAAAAAAACAAATTCGAAATGGCTTCTTTTTTTTCAAAGCTCTCCTTCAATTTTGAAAAAACTAATGGTTGTGAATTGGAAAATTCCCTGGCATTTTGATCTCTGTCTGTCTGTATATGTACTTCTTTGTTTCTTTGTAATAGTAAAGGAAAATATTAAAACTATTATTCTATACTGGAATATTAACCTCCTTTGACGTATTAACTTCCTTTTCTGCTAAAATACTCATTCTGCTGCATTCAACTCATTGATGTCTTCAAATCCCCTTTGTCATTGAGATACTTTTGTAAATTCGAAATAAGTGATAAGGTGGATGGGTGGCTAATATCCTGGAATCTACAGTGTTATAATCTGGTCCTTTTGAACTCATGTGTTGTCCTGCAAGAGCAATTTCCCATTTTATCAGAAACGGCAGCATTTCACTTTGATAGTATCGTTCAAATTTCGCAAAATTACAACATAGTAGTCTTCCATGATTTCGGCATTATCATCTATGGAATCCCAGAAAATCATGTCGATCACTGATTAATTATTGAACAATTAGCTACACCTGAATGAAGCCTTTGTTTGGGATTTTGTGACGATGCTTTCACCCCCAACTCACTGGACTTTTATGAGAGCATATTCCACAGTTGCCAAGCAAGTTGTGTATTCTGGACAGTTAGACCAAGAACAGATTCTTGAACAAATTCTGTTGATACAGTTCATGTAAAATCTCCTCCTCTTCCACAAAATGTTTCTTGTGATCCTATGTCTTCCATAATGACCGAAATCACAACCTCTCTTCTAATTGAATTAATGGTGAATAAGTGTCGGCAACAAGGCAGCTACTTGCCCCTTCGAACTCAAAACACTCCAGAGAACTACTTTGGCCAGTGGTTACGAACGTAACTCTATCTGAAAAGTTAACTTACTAAAAATGAAATTATACCAAGTTAGAAAGAAATAGAATTCGTGGTGAGAAAAATTAGTGGATATCATTCGCATGAGTCCCTAGTTTAAATCCCACCAATATCCGCCAATGATGAATGCTTTTTGCTAACTTAGGAATTATCTTATTATTGAGATACATCATGAAGCTTCATCTATATCCCGTCTTTTTATCACAAATAAAGGGTTAGTAAACTTCATGCTAATGGACAGATTGTGATTATCAAGTTACCTACATTGATAAGTTACCCCTCCCTCGTTTACTAGAACTTTCTGAACTTACTTGATTCCGAAGTCTCAGGTAAGAAATCGGCCGAGGAGGTATTACCCTGAAATATGCATGAACCTTTTTTAAAATATTCTTTTTTTTATATGGAAATTTTGGATTGCTATTGGACTTTCTTGCTACACAAGTACAAAATATATACGATGTTTACATGCAGGATTCAACCCAAATTGAAGCCGGATCAGATTACATGTAAACACAGATTATAAGGTCGACTCGACTCGATCGCAGTTGGGTCCTTGAAGAGTGAAAGAGTTATGCTGGCACATGTGGATGAAAAGATTATATTCACACGTTTATATGAAAAGGTGCCCAGCAATCAATATCCGACTACAAAGCCGACATTATATTAATGCAATGTTACTTGACTTTTTTTTAAATTTTGAAAAAAATATAACTTCAATCGTTTTTCCGTATTGATTATAGTTTACACATAAATGTAGGAAAAAATAACTTTAATAATAAAATACACGTTTGGTGTAGACAAAGATGAACAGGACATTTTTATGAATTACAAAACTATAAAATCAAATAAATACGCAACAAAAAATGGTCAGTTTTATTAAATTGTTGTCGCTTAGTTCATATTTGTATATTTATTGGATTAACATTAAAAAAATAATTGCAAAATTATGTTTTTTGCATGCGTGTAGAAAACGTGTAAGAAATGCCGGGATACAATGTGTTAACATATCGCCGTAAAAAATACCACTAAAAATCGAGGAACATACATGGAGTACTAACAAGGTGTCGTATCTGACTTCTAAATATTGGTAACTAACTTGAAAATTGTAAGCGTTCCATCTTCTCTTCTACTTCATTGTATTTAAATTTTTCATTTAGTGCTATAATTTTTCATGAATTCTTAATTTTAGCGTTCAAACCTGTTGGTTTTTTATTAGAAGGATAAAAAGAAAAGAACTAAAGGTAATTTAATTTTATGAAGTTGCGCAAAATAACATTGTAGATCTATAAGAAAGGAAGACCACTAATATGAAAATATACACTGCAAAAGATTGAAGAAATTGTACATGAAACCTAGTTAAATGAGAACCATAAAATCAATTAAATGTGAAAAACATTAGGTGAATAAAATTGATGACAGATGTCAAATTAAATTAGTATTTGCTGAAAAAGACGAAATATTTTTAACAACATAGTAAAAATATTTTAGATAACTTATTAAAAGAAAGAGACGTTAAGCTTAATTATGAAAATATTTAAATGTTTTTATGTTTTTGTTATGCAGACGTTTTTGAGCCAAGCAAAAATTACCAATGATATGATAGATAATAAGAAATTAAAACTTATCATAAGAAAATATTATCAAATTTATGAGTAATAAGCTTCTTGGGAAATGCAAATTTGTAAATGAACTGGTTTTAGGGAAGATGTATGCTGAAATTCAGCCTTTACCTAAGAATATTCGTAAATAAAATTCGGGGATAACATTTTTATAAAAAAGAAAGACAAAACTGTCGAGAAAAAATTATATTGTGATATTCATGTAATTAAAAATAATTAAATATGTGAAAATTATGTATTAAGAGAAAAAAACAGCGCATTGGTTTGATATTATCCAAAACATGGAAGAGGAGTAAAAATCAAAAAAATTAAATCAAAAGCACAACGTTTTTAGAAGACCTATCTTGGATTTGTTTCAACCAAGGAAATTGTAGGTAAATTTGTTAAAAATAAAAATAGTAACGACTTCTGTAAATCGTTGCAAAGTAATAATTTTTATCTCCATTTTGAGGAAGTAAATTTAAAGAAAAACAAAAACTAAACGATGTCAAGTGAAACATCACAGTGAGTTTGTGATCCTACCACGTGACAAGATTAATATCTCCCACTCTATTAGATTAGTTTCGCAGCTAAGGGTTGAGTTTAGAAAACAAACCGCGACATTCTATTTTGGCTTAGATTTTTAGAAAAAAAGCAATGGCTATTTTTACCTTGATCCTCTCTTTTTTGCTAATAATATTCTTTGAAATAAATCAACTTTCGTAAAGGAGAACCTCTCCTCAAGAGTGCTTTTAGCAACCTGTGTCGGCGAATATCTTAGAAAACTTTTCAAAGTCGGACCTTTTACTGATGGAATGCCTGTCAGGCGAACCAAGAAGATATTGCTTTGATAGAAATTTTGACGTGTAGTTATTTGCTAACCCTGCGTCTCTGCCAGGCGTTTTCCTTACCACAAGTGAAACAGTTTCAAGGTTTTAGTTAGAAAAACTACTAAACATTTCTCAAATTTTCCTATTTGCTATGCACGGTTTTACCCAAGCCTTCCTTTTTTTGTTGTTTTTTAATCTGTCTATGTCACTGCATTGACTCTCCTGCTTACTTTCATGGTCATAGTAATGAACCTATGTCTCATCTCCAGTGACAATCCGTTCGAAAATATTCAATGGAGCTTTTCCACAGAGCTTTAAGAACTCTTTACAGCACTCGACTCGACGATTTGTTCCTGAGACCCCGTTAACATTCGTGGCATCCATCTTGCGATGACTTTTTTAAGGTTAAAATGGTCATGAAGAATAGTAAATATTGGACCAACGCAGAGATTTGTCATCGCTGCTAACATTTTTATTTTTAATCAGGCATCTTCATTTTTTTACATTTTCTTCCGTAGTGGCAGTAAGCCACCATCTCTTCGTGGATGATTTTTTGATTTTTTTTAAGCGTTTAAAGTATTTAAAGAGCATATGTTCAATTTCCTTTGCTTCAGATTTACCCGGTTGTTCTAAGAACGATGGTGTAAATCTAAAGTGTGTGGGCAAATCTGTCGGTTAACCCTGGAACGAAGAATTTCTAGCTAATCTTGAAATTTTACCCGAATCGTTCGAGTCTGCTATAAAAAACCAAAGTGTTTGGGGGCTTTGTGCCTCATTCTTTCAGTTTTGTGATTGTTTCCTACCATCAAAAAGTCCGCTCTATCTTTCTTATCCCACAAAACTGAAAACAAAATTGGTAATGTGTGGCCGGCCCTAGATACGAATTTAAATTTCCACGGACATTTTTTGACCACTAACGTTTTTCGTTCGTGCGCAGGTGTTAAAACACTAAACAGTCACTTTAGAAAACGAACTAGTTACTTTTTTAAGCCGATCTATGTATCTGAAAAAGAGTTGCAGCTAGGTACCAACTTTGAATGGAGGATTTATAGACAATTTAAATGTAATTAATTTATGTAAAAAAATAAAAAATAATACTTTTTACTTGTTTTATCGATTTTTTGTTTCATGAATAAACAAATTTTACTTTGCGCCTGGTTTACTCTTTGTAAGATTGGATGAAACGATTTTTAAAAAAATCCTTTCCATATTACTCCGACTTACCCTTACTCATTACGAAATAAAGTTACAACTGCCTCCTTAACGATCAACATACATCGTAGAATGAAAGATCATGGCTTACTACTTCATCAATACAAAGGATGGTGCAACCTATCAAATCTTAACAACTACAAGTCCATTCAAAATTAGGACACTTTTGCTTCTACGATACGCGCGACGGGAAAAGCCTATTTTTCTATTTTTAATAGTAGCTTTGTAATTGACGAATCACTAAGGTATTAATTTCTTGTTTTTGATGTAAAGAATGATCCATATTTCTAAAATATTTTGAACGCTACTTTTGCAACGATTTATAGAAGACTTAAATCGAAAGGTACTACGTATCAAAATTATTTTAAAAAGTGTGATTAACAAAATCACAGAAAAAGTTTATTACAAATGTAAAATCAAATAACAAAAACAATACCAAAGCTTAGATTTAAAAAACCGTTTAAGCATTAAATAAATGGCCACAAAATAATATGATAAAAGTTGTAAAAAGAAAGAAAACTAACATTATTGGAGTAAAAATTGTAACATAAAAATATGCAGAGATGAAAAATATAAAATTGTACGAAATTATATAATTGTATATGAAAATATAAGAAGTAAGGATAAAGGAAATTTGCACGGAGTAATTTAGCAGCACAAATTGACATAAAATTATAAAATGTTAATAAAAATACATATATATATACTATGGAGAAAAATGTCAAACAATGATAAATCATAGAATGCATTAAAATATTTTAAAGTGGAAAAAATAAAGGAAAATATAAATGAGTAGATTTCGACTTTTTTTATATAATTCCTTATATAATTCATTATATATTATATTTTGTTATTTTCATATATGTACGTGAGCAGAGTCTGCGACAGTCTCAGACAACTCCGATTTTGAGCAAGACTATTGCGTATCAATTTGCATGCAAAACTTGCTAAAGGTCTTTTCTTACCACACTTAATTTTTGGCAGTCTAATGTTTAGTCAACTCTGTTCAATTACTATCCATAGTTTATCCAGATACTCTCATATCAGTGCGTACACTAATTCCTTCTTTCGTTGCACTCTGAAAACCTACCTGACGCACAGAAGATTAAAATTTATATATATCTCTTTCGGCAAATACATTTTTTCAATAAACTTGGTGTCGTGATCTTTTATTATTAATTATTATTATTCTTACTTTGTGCAGGCCATAAGTATCTCTATATCCCCTGAGCTTTCGCTTCACCCTAAAAAAAAATTGGAATGCTCTTCCCCTAAATTATCAGCGGGCTGGTTCTCTGGGGGTGTTTGGCATGCTTTTGGCATCAACCCAGTACATGAAAGCAATTTCGCATTATTGTTTACATTTTTTTATTTTTGTTTACATTACATTAACTCGGAAATTCGCATCAAACCCTTACACTTACACAAGAAGTGTTTTTATGAACGTTTTCAGACAGGAACAAATGGTCTGACTTATTCGAATATGAGTCATCAGACCACTTCTTCCCATATTAAAGCAATCATGAAAAACAGTTCTTATGTGCGTGCAAAATCGCAATTCATAGCCTGAAATCGTAGGAGGTGAATGCTATATAACAAACATAAGAACCAAGAGAACCGTGATTGCTTTTGTTTTCATATACAATTAACGCATGGATGTACAACTGGAAGACAACCCCCAAAAAACAATCACCATTTGTTAAAAGACACGTTCATGAGGTAAAACTAACACGATGAGTTCTCCACTTCGTAAAGAGGAAGTATCACGATTATAATCGTGAACTAAATGTTTTTGATCGAAAAAATGTATATATGTATATAAGAAAAATGAGTAGATTAAATTAATTTTACCATGATATTTGTAAAGCATCAGATTTTTTGATATTGTAGATTAAAATCTGAAAGTATACCATCAATTTGAGTATTCATTTTTGTACAACTTTCGTTGTCAATCAATGGTATATTGAAGAATTTTGAATATGGATTTTCTGTTCTAAAATTATTATTTTTTTAGTTTCTTGTTTTGGTACATAAAAATAATTTATCGAAAAAGGGATCCATTTTCATATCATACCAACTTTTCTCTATTTAATCTCGTTTACCATTTTCTACTAATTGCTCTATATTTTCTTCGCACTTTTATTTCTTATATATATGTCGCTTTCTTATAAGCGTCGCACGGAAAAAACCCATGTTCAATGGGAACAAATACTCTGCAGTTATCTGAGCACAAATACAATTACACCTAATGAAATATATATACAAAGCCACTCGGGTAGTTCTTCCATTATAAACCCCCTCAAAATAACCCAGAATATAAAATTCAAAGTTAGTTTTACCACAATTTGCACGCTAAGGGCTTTTATACACGATCCGATCCGCAGATCCCTGTCCGTCCGGTCGTGTACATTTTATATATGTCGCCTGTCTATAGGACATCCGTCATTCAAGATCCGTCACTATGGCTTCTGATAATTCCGCTTTATTGGATCTACTTCTTGATTCGTAAAAACTATGTTGACGGACTGTAATGGCGGCAACATAAAATACATTGTACTTATCAATGGGCGTCTCATTACTTATTTCTGTCAAGTAGAACACTAGTGGTTTCTAGTGTCTCAAAATTTTTGATGTATTGTTACGTTATTAGAAATTGTAGAAAGTATATTATTTAGTTGTTAGTTGGACAATCGTTTTCTATTAAATACTTTCGTCTTCCGAAAGAAAATGTCGGTCATCCGTACTCAGATCGGACCATGGACAAGAGCCTTTATACTGTACACTTCTTCAATTCGTTGACTTTTCTAATAATTATAAATGTGAAGCCGCCTTATACAACAATAATTTGGGACCTTCATATTCAATTTACCTTTAGAAGTTAAATCAAGAGAAAAAATAATTCTGCATTCATAGGCGTAAAATGATGCTTGCAGTAAAAGCTTCATGCAATAAACTGTCCATGTCATCAGGGAAGAAAATCACAAAAGATAAAAGCCTGAACTCGTATCAGAAATATAGGGTAGCATCAATTTCTTTCGGGGAATACCCTATGATTTTGTCCAGAACCTTGGTGGAAAAGTAAATGAAGATGAAAGTTACCTTGTTTTCTCTTAAAGCAAAAACCGGTTAGACATTTTATAGAATAAAAAGCAGGATACAATAAAACTTAAATATCGCGACACTATCTAAACTCTTGTACTCTTGTACACATAATAAATAAATAAATATATATATGTATATCAGATATAAACATAAAAAATGCATAAAAAATTATACTAAAAGAATGCAAACCTAGCAAAAAATGGCACAAAAAACTAATATAAGTAAGATAAAGGGGCACGTAAAGTAAATAAAACAGTCTCTGAAAAGGAACAATGAAAAACTAGACTCTAACAGGAAGAAAGAACCCTAACACAAAAAAAGTCTAATCCTAAAAAATTTTTGTAAAAAAGTTCAAAATATAAAAAAATAGTAGAACTTCTACAAATGATTTTAACAATTAACACGATCTGTACCGCGTGTCCCGTTTTTGGGACACTGTTCTCTTACATGAGAATATCACAAATAATTTCAGTGTGCATGAGAGCATTGCTCTTAGGGGGAGAAGAGAGACCTAAGGGCCCTTGTGTGTTCATATGTTGTGCCAGTGGTGTGATATCCAGTCTCCAACCTCAGGCGAGAAACACAATTGGAGCTCTTCTGCCAACATTTGAATGCCACATTAAGGAGTGTTTACAATGACAGAGTAGAGTAGATTGTGCTTTTTCCAAAGTAGCAGTATGCACAATAGAGAGTAGATTTTGCTTGGACTTTCGAAAATTGGCTCAATTGTGCCGATCGAGTCAATTTTCGCAAGTCTAAGCAAAAGCGTGGAGCCAAGAACTATTTACCCAGCTTGGCATTTAGCATTCACACATTTCGAAAAGGAAGCTGTTAAGATTAGGTTCCCACACCAGCTAACAAAGTTAGAACAATTGAAAGAGCAAAAGAAAGTAATTAGTAATGCTAATACTTAAGAACAACCTGCCCTGGAGTTCCGAAGAGTCAATGTTGGTGGTCAAGAACTGATCGAAAAAACTATATCGGCAACCTTACGTTGCTTCCCCAAGGAAATCGGGCCAACAAAACTAAACCATTCGTGATACAGTGGAAGAATCATAGAGTCGTTCCAAGAGAGATATCTAAGCCCAAATCTAATGAATTTTTGTTAAACTAACACACACTTCCACGAAAATATACTCAACCTCAGCATACGCATCTGTTTGAGCTATTAGACGAGCACGAGTAAAACAAGTCATGAAGTGGGTTATGCAAGAGCATTTTTTACGAACGCTTTGAGGTAGCAGAAGCTGGTCCTACAAATTCATCAGACCAGTTTCTGTCATCTTAAAACGCTCATAAAAAACATTTCATGTGTTGGTGCCCAATGTCAGTTCATGGCTTGTAATTTCCAGAGTTTTAGCATGAGGCGAGTTTTCCTACCACTACCAACTTTACCACAACGATCATAATGTAGAGTTACAAACGCACGGTTTAGGCCACGATTTTTGTAAGTAAACCATATCCAATAGGAAATACATTTTTAAAAAAAAACTTATGCAAAACACATAGTAATAAAGTGATAAAAGCTAAGCTAAGCGATGGGATTATAAAAATAAATTTGGTACTAAGAACTAAAAATGCAGTTCTCAATACCACAAATTCCAAAATTTTGGTACATTTCGTCAAGTTATTTATAAAAAGGCGAAAAATCAAAACTGCCAAATATCTTTACCTTTTGCAAACACCGGCTTAAATTTATTAAATCCGGATATATGTATTACAGATTATCAACAAACCCAAAAAAAATAGTTCAATTTCATATATTTTGAGTTAAGTCCCCGTCGGCAACTTCTAATAGTATGATGGTGAAATATTGCAAATACAACTTCCATAATATTTGAACTTATCTCCATATTGTCTGTACATAAAATGCACTTAGAGGAATTCCATCCACAACAATAGCATGAATAGAAGACAAAGACTTCTGACCCTTTTATAGGGCTATAATACAGTTCGCACAACAGCTTTATTTTCATTAGGTTGCTTGAGAAGTTTTTACTAAACAAATTATTAAATTTAGTCTAACAATAAATTACAGAGTCTATGTGAGAATATCTCCTGATAGATAAATGTCTGCGACCATGGTTAAAGCTCCTCTGCGACAAACAAAATGATTTAAATGCAAGATTTATTTGGACGCATAATCCTAAATCATGAATTATATCCGAGTGGGTACACACCATAAAATGACTACGGATAGTACCAGCTAAGTGTGAATTTTCTAGTTAAATATTCGGACGGACAATTTATATGTATTTCAAGGATTTAAAATTTTTATTCGAATTTATTACGCTTCAAGTGGGCAAAGACCTAATTCCAAGTGTTTGCAGAACGGATAATGTGAACTACTTGTTATTGGATTTTTCCGACAGTTATAAATATTTTGTGTGTTGCCATATCAAATTCGAACGTGTTTTTGATCAATTACGTGTTTACCTGCACTTATTTTGAATTTTGTGGTAGTGTAAAATTTGAGGGGCTTCCACTGCAATTCTGCCAACAGTATCTATAATTTTATGTTTACGTACCAGATGAATCTATGAATTTTCGGAATGTTTTTATGAAATTACACTATAAAATATTTACGGCAAATAAGGCCCACCAAGCTTTGTTATCAAACATTTAATGTAATTATTATTTGTATTATTTGAAATAGAAAGTCATTTATGAATCGTAAATTTTGTTTTATTAGGAAACAATAATAAAAAGAGGAAATTAACATTTTTCAAAGTAATTTTAACATTCCTGTTCTCAAATTACGGATTTTGGCCGAAACAGAAGTTATTTTCTATTTTCTGTATTCAAAATCAAATGGGCCCGTTTCTGATACCTTGGACCGAAAGAATATTCCACCTATGAAGAGATACAAGGAATCGGATTTATGCCGAAACCATCAGTATAATATTTGTTTGTTGTGCTACAAACGAAACGTACAAGTACCTCCTAAAGGAGCACATAAAATTTATCTAGAAAAGTAACCTTTAGGTAATAAACCAAGCAGGCATATATTAAAAAATTTTATTTGGTGGGTTTCGAGTTTAAGGAGACTTGAATAGACACAAAATTTCGATATAATGTTTAAGACCATTTGGACCCTTTAGACCTAGATATATGCCTGGAACCTAGCGTTAAATGAATCTGTTATTCAATGTTCTATAGAATCAAATTTCGCCGAGGTGGCTGATGAGTATGCGTTCTAATGGGTCTACCGTCATGTGGTTGAGTTCAAAACTAAGCAAGGAAGTGATTACTCTTAAGGAAGTTAATATAGCCCACACTATACCTCCTGGTAGCTTGAAGTTGTTCGCTATCCAAAATAAGGCCCTTAATATTTTTGTATACAGGATCATTCATAGAACAGTATAGTGAAGAGTAGAACTGTACACTTCTGTGTTATTTTGTTTATATCAAGTTCAGAAATTAAATACAACATACATAGGGGTTTTAAGCTGTACTGTGTGCATCATAAGGTTGTCTACTGAACCTTAAACCTTAAAAAATACTGCTCTGTGTAATCAATGCTTGCGGCACAACAACAGACCAAAGTGGATACGGAAAGCTTCAAAGAGAAGCATTGCACTCTTGAAGCCTTATATACACTTTCCAGAAAAAGTCTGCGTTCTTTCAGATAAATTCACGCTAGTTGCTAGTTGAGATTTATTGTCCATTAATTCTTTGTATATTTCGATTTTGGAAAATGCTAATAAAATATATTTCGAGTAAATGAAAAATATAGAAAAAAAATCGGAAGCAAACAATGTCTCGAAAATTGAGTAGAAAAAGTCTGCGTGCACTTCCAAAATTGTTGTTTTCGAATCATGTTTCATCTTGATTAGATTCTTCTTTCCTCATTTCCAGTTGACTCATCATCTTTACTATCGAACTATTATCCTCCTTATCGAACGAGCCATTACTCCTATTTTTGAATTCATTTTAGCTTTGTCCACTGCTCACTTCATGAGAAAACCGCAATAGCCTGACCCCTTTTTTTATTCATTTTCTGTAATATATTGCACCCAGTTTATTATATATAGTCTCTCCTGTTCTCTAAATCTCTGGAAAGCTTATCTCAGGTCCAATAGTAGCGGACACTGGAAATACAAAAAAAAATGCGTCTTCAAAGTTTTAAGATTGCTGAGCTTCTGGGACTTTTCCATATTTAATTACCCTTAGAAACGATATTAATTCGTCGCATACGAAGTGATTTCAGGTCGCGAGTAATTGATTTGCTTATGCGCATTTTGAACTCTTCCTGGATTCCGGAAAATTATTCGAGATGTTGTTTAGTTTGTTGACCGTTTATTGATGATACCTTGAATGTGGAGTGGAACTTCCTGTTTTCATTTTTGACCACGTTACAACTTAGAAACCCTTCCTGAGATTTGCATCACCAATAAAATAAAATTTGGCTTTTTCTTCTGAATTCTTTAAATGACACCATAAAGAAGGAGTTATGCTCTGGAGATCAGTTTTTACAAATTACACTTGTAGTTCTATTAAAAATGTTCAATTAACATGTTCGGCATTTTAAATGCCTACGCACGACATTAAGCCCACTGTCATTCGTGAATTTCAAACGCATGCCCCATTGCAGTCACTTCATCTCGAAAACTTTAATGGCATGCGAGTGCTCAAGAGAGATTTTATCAAAATGCTCTGAATCAGTAATAAATTCCCAATTGACGGAATATTATTCTGGAATGCAAATCAAATGCATATCGTATCATCGGATAGGCCAAAACGTATTCCCATGTCTAGCAATAATATCAACGTCTGTGCCTCTAATTTTCATCTGTGAATGCTTTGATAGCAGTGATGGGTGTGGAACAATTTAAATTTTTAATTTTATACTGACGCTTATGGCATCAATTGAATTTTCAACGGTGATGAGCAAAGCCACGAATAAGCACCGCTGTACACCAAAATGTCCTATACCAAGAACCATATCAATAGCTGCCGCTAGGGCTTATGATATCCATGATATCACATCGCTGTGCCCACTAATGGAATGTAATTTTACTCCAAATATCGAGCAACGTGTATATCTGTTCGATTGGGTACTATCTACCTACCTCCTTTTAGATAAAACTAGGTATGAAAACGTCTATCGTTCATGCACATAGGCTGATGATACTCTGATTTCGCCAATCGTTACCTACGGCTGTTATAGGCTATCAAATCAGTTTTGATTGCCGTAGAAGGAATACTCTGTATCCACGGGTAACAGTCGAGGAGACCATCAAGAAGAATACCTAGAGATCGTTTCCGTTTCGTGATAATAAACCATAAAATATTTTCAAAAATCTAATAATATGATTCCGGCGCTCTTAGGTGCCCTTGCCAAATGACACGCCTATTTAAGGGTCATTATTATATCGAAATTGCTTTGTGATTTGCTAATCAATTTGTCTTAAGAATCTCTAATCGGAACTGGAGAACAGGCATGGCCTGGTGCATGTGGATCAAGGATGGAATTTTTAAGAGTCTGATAGCATCATAAGCGGAATTATTAGAATTGATTTTCAATTTCCATAAAATTTTAATGCGCCATCTATTTAATTCTACTTTGCCAAATGAAAATCATTCGCACGGATTTATTTTTTACTCGGAGTTGGATAGCTACTTCAGGATATGCGCTATGCGGAATTCACGTCGATTTCAAATTATTAGTTTTGGTGGAGGGTGCCCAAAGTTTTTATGTTGTTTCCTTGGCTCTTCTACGTCTTCTTTACTGACAATAAAATTTAGCCATAAAAGTTTTCCCTGTGGGATGATCTCATAGGTTTACTTGTCGTTTGAAAGCAAATGGGAAAAGTGTATAGAGGAAATGGATCCATCTATTCGGTTTTGCATGTTTAAACTTTGATCCCACGGGATCGAGTTGTAGGATGAATACTTAAATTGAGTTTTGAAGTTGTATCTTAAAAGTAATGCTCTTCTCAAATATGTCAGCAAGTCATGAATTTAAGAATAGGCGACATAAGTAATGAATCTTTGTTTAATGGAAAACTTTTGAAGTCAAATGCTTCGATTTAAATATACAAACTTCAGAGGTGATGTTAAGTGTCTAAAAGTACTTTCAGTAGTTTAAAAGGTTAAGTGGAAATATCTTTTACGAAGCAATGACTTAAACGCCGAAAAAACAACAACACTTTGTAGAAATTGAATTTTATTTTTTATATGTTACGACCTACCTAAGTCGTAACAGTTGTAGTGATAAATTGCTTACGAGAATGTTATAAATTGTTACTAAGCCATTAACAGACTTAAGTTTAATTTGAGACAATTAAATAAATAAATAATGCAATGCCGCAAGGTGCCAAAAGGTCAGCCGAAGTCATAGATGAGGGACATGTACAGACGGGACAAACTGGATTAAACCTGGAAAAAGAATGGAAGCTGCTTAAGCAGCTGAAGCAGACGAGAAAGTGGGACCGGCGCAGGAAAACTCTAAAGTCTGCAGAGCCGACGGAAGATAGTGATGAAGACCAAGAAGCTGAAGAGTAAATCCCAAGAGACGCCACTGTGTAGACGACAAAATCAATTCCAGAAATGGCAGCTTAAGCGAAAATGTTCAAGGGCCTAGGATTTGTACTGAGTGGAGAACTGCTTCTGTAGGAAGGGACTCTGGAAGGGCACACGTACACTCGCCCAAAATCCTCAGTCTAAGCTAATCACGGGGAGGAGCTGAAGATAATTGGAGGAACCTACGGAGAGGAAGTGTAAGGGGATTCAAGGCAGAAAGGTGGTTGCGAAGGCTAAGGCTTGTGGGGGACGGACGACTTACCTGTGTGGATATGGCTCACGGTGATCTCATATCGCTGACGTTGGGATTATGTATGGACTGGTCATAGAACAGAAGGCTTTAATGGATGACTTGGACGCTCTTTTCCAAATGATGTGGGCAACATTGGGATCACGAAAGTTTTCTTTGGTATTTGAACAAAAGAAATTCAAGCAGTGGCTGCGTGAAACTATAGAGAAATAATCAAACTTTTCGACGGAATGGACATAAAGGTGGATCACTTTCACGTCCTTAAAGATATGAAAAAGGTAGTTGTCCGAATCTCTGGTCTTTCAAAGGATAAATACAAAATCTTGGCCAAGATCTGTAGGGAGAATGCCTACGTGAAGTACACCCCCATTTGAAGGGTTATCCACACCGACAGGTATGTAAGCAGGTCTGAGGATGGAACGATACGTAACGTTTAACGCCCAAGGGTGGAAGCGGAAGCGTTCAGACTCACAACTCAACTGTGATATGAACTTTCCGTACGTCAAATTTCCAAGGGAACTCTCAGAAAAGGGGAAAAGAAAATTTTTTATGTGCACTTCGATGCAAACCAGCTACGATAAATCTTGACAGAAGAATGAAAAAGGATCCAAAGACAGCTGCCTACTGTGATATTCCCGAAATATAATTCACAAAATAGCATTGTTCAATTTTACGGTTTCACATAAGTAAAGTATGGTCAAGGTTATTCTATACGAAAACCCGGGGGTAATCGGAAACATGGGACCTCATATGCTGCAGTTTGATAATGTTGGAAAAAACCTACGTGTATTACGTATCGTTAACCGGAGTAACCCAAATTTGGAAGTTGTGGAGGCACGCAGCTATGGCGCTTCGAAAGTCTATGATCTAAGACTAAGTGAAAACTTCAAATTTTATAAAAACTTTTAAACTTGATAAAAAAAAGGTATCTCATACTCTCCCAGTCAAAGCATTGTGTGGTTTTAAATTTCA
The DNA here is from genome assembly GCA_006980735.1 of Dasypogon diadema. NCBI lineage: Eukaryota > Metazoa > Arthropoda > Insecta > Diptera > Asilidae > Dasypogon > Dasypogon diadema. The sequence goes on from QYTT01095085.1 coordinate 193,542, forward strand.
GTCAAAAAATGGAATTAACTCGGGAGAATAATCATGCGATGATTTACTACGAATTTCGACGTGGATTGTCTCAACAACAGTGCCTCGATTAACTCACTTCACACAGATGAATTTAAAGAAGGTCGTCCAAAATTGGTTGTTGTGCCAGAAAACATGGATGCTGTGCGCGTATTAATAATGCACAATCGTTATGAGACATACGGTGAGATTGAGGCATGCTTGGTTAATCGCTCCAAAAAGGCTCTTGTCGACTGATGCAAAGAAATGCTCAAAATATAGAACTGGTGCATCAAAAGCGGTGTGGTATATACCTCTACACAGGTGACGTATCTCAGATTTATGCTTATGAGCCCGAAAGTAAACAGCAGTCGACTGTACGGGTCGGTTGATGCGTTCAAAATGCATGTTTTGGATATGCTTCAATCTTCAATCGGAATTGAAAAAAGTGCTATAAAAAGTGGTTTAAACGTATGCCAAAGTGTAGTGAAGAATATTTTAAAGAACATCAAACCCATTTTCAATGATAAATATTTTTGCTTTTGTTTATTATTCTGAATACATAAATAGCAACCTTCGTATGGATGACTTTTTTCGCTTCGCTTCCTTTCTGATGTAAAAAAGTGTTCCAATATTGTTTATAGTTATTATTATTGTAAGTATAAATAAACACAAATTCCATAATGACCTAGTCCTAATTTACACGCTATATTACTCAAATGAAAAAAATGCTGTTTTTGTGTCTTGAGGGGCCTGCAATATTGACTGTGATGAGCTTTTCTAACTTCATAGGAAAACATACATAGCACATAACTTTTGGGAAATTGGACGTAAATGCGTAGCAGTTTTTTTCAAACTTGTAAAGCCAAAAAATGTTCCTCGTTAATTTAACCAACAACAGTACGAGTTTCTCAATGGAAGCACATATACGATGCGGTTTATTCCCCTAATGCCATCCCTTTGGTTTACAATTTAACTAAAAACTCATTATGAGATTCCAGGACTCATAAGCGCTCATAGCTTGCGCTTACATGAATATACTTTTATATTAAATGAGTAAAAATTTATAGCCTCTGCACGTTAGCAATTCTCAAATAGCAATTAGTGTGAATATAGCCGCTCTGGAGAATTCACCTCGGGGAGGTAAAATGAAACTCTGTTAGTTTAGCTAGCATCCTCAAAATTGCTGCACTGGGTCACATATGCATTTAACGATAATAGTTTTCTGCGTAATTTGTTCATATGTTCATTCGTTACTGCTGGGATATAGCCGGGATACATAATCTGCCAAACAACAATTTTGATAGTTTCGCTAGCGAGTAGAACCTCGGCAAGAAAGTTTTATTACCAAAATGCCGAATGCATTCTCCTAGGCTTCCTTACGGTCTTGTAGTTCTTACAAATTGCTATGGTAGCTGCAATGCAAACATATGTGGGAAATTGCTTTTAAGACATTTTCGTTTATACCTACATAACAGAAGAACGTGAGGTTACGAACTGCTCCCCATTTTAGATTTTGTCAACATTTGAAATGAGTCAGGTGTAAATTGTGCACTGAATTCGTTTTAATGGAAAAAATAGCTCTGCAGTTTCAATTAAGGTTGCAAACTGTTTCCTTTTAGGTGGAGCACATGGGTTCCAAAATAAACAAGAGAAAATTGCTGGCGTTTGCAGCATACTTGTAATTCCAGTAGACTCGCAAACTACAGAAATTTGGAAAATTCCTACATATGGAATGTATTTTTACTATTCAGTTTAATGTTAATGTTTAGGTGCTTACATGAATTTTTTTTAAATGTTTCAATGCGTTATGTAAACTATAGTTTGTACTTGATGGAACTTCAGCATCCACCTAGAAAAATGAAGAGCCGGTGTGCATAATTAAATACGATCAGCACTTTTGTAATTTAAATCGTCTCTAATATCAAAAAATAACGCAACACACATTTCATAATTACACAGAAGGATGGTTTAAAGTTTTCAATTGTATTGGTTTAAAATATACAATTATTGAAATTAAAGCGATCAGATTGATGGCAAGCAGGAAATCGAGCAATTGATAAGCATTCTAATAAATAATTTCATCAAGGAATAACAGAAATCGCTAGCATCATTTACATAGTAATGCAAAACGTAAGATAACAGAAACTATTAATAACAAGGTAATACAGATGGTATTGTACTAGAGAAATTTATGTTTTCTTGTTCATAATTTTGAAGGAAATACCTCATATGCTTATGAAAACAAAAGGACAAAGTAGAACGGAAGTAAATATTCAAGACTTAAATGAAATCTTATTTTTATCCTTACATTTCCATCAATGAATCAATGAAAGAATAACGTATCAAAGAGTAATTCAAGAATTTCCAATGACATCAATGTGTTAAAATTTATTGATGTTTGGAATGTATAGTAGTTCATTACTTCATTAGTGTGGAGAACAGTTTTTTTAATTTTATAATTTTTACGATAATATTTGAAAAAAAAACAAAAAGTACTATTTAGTTAATATTATTGCCAATAAATATATTATCCACAAGAAGTAGATAGTTTTAATTTATCGTTTTTAAGAAATTAAAAATGATTTCTGAAAACTTTTTTACATCATTGTACATACACTTGGACTTTTTCCGGACAGTAAGCAACAAAAATGTTACATAATTGTTGTGAAATGGACTGAACAATTAGCTATTTCATGTGAGACTAGTTATCCTATACACAGAATACTTATCGGAAACGAGAAGAAAAGTAGTTCAATCACTTTTGGTTGTTCGGTGTCTTATGGGTAAAACTGAATTTACAGTGCAATGGAAAATGCTTACCTGAAAAGAGGCAGCAACATAAAAGTGGTGTCATTCAACTTAATGCAGGTTCAGTAATATGCTTGGTCCACATTTATATGTCAATGCTGTCACCTCAATGCTTTTTAAAATGGGGTATAAATAATTTATAATATCGCATTACTGGTAGAAGCTGACATAAACGTACTTTTGCCTAAAAACCTAGAAACTCACTCGGAAATAAATTCGTTTTGGCGTTCTAAGAAGAATTAGATGAAAAGTCTACCATATAACCTAATCAATTTAAGAAGTAAGTTAGAAGGCATCAGAAAAGATGTTGGAGTTATAATCCAAGAAACTTAAGCAGTTGTACAATATTCTTGTCATCACCCTTAATGAAGTCAGATCAGGCGGTGAAGAAGAACTGGAAGACAAGCATCATAGATCGAACTCGAATTGAGACAATTTTCAATAAATAAACGTATTTTCTTTCCAGCAAGATGGAATATGCCATACAGCTAAAATCAGAAGCCCCTTAAGTATGTTTGTCCAAGCTCATTTGTGCCGAAAACTCTATTAGTCTATCTTCTTAATATGTGACTAGAGCAATATCTACTCCTTCTACTAATCCCAAGCTAGCTCTCTGCGAACATATTGCAGCTATACTATCCGACAAACTGAAGATCCTCTTCCTGTATTAGATTCTCGTTGGGTTCCTGCAAATGCGCTAAACTGAAACTAATAACAGAAACATGTCCTTCTTCATTCCGTGCAATATGTATTACGAAAAGAAGAAGAACGTTTTAGCGTCACTCCGTAAAAAAATAAAAGAAATGTCAAAATTTATTATTCGAAGAAATCTCTGGATTGCAGATTCTTCCTCCACATGATATTTTAATGAAGCATCATCTCTTCCCCTTCAGAGTTTTGAAGACCAATAAAATATCGAAATCTTTCTTGCAGCGATCCATACGAATGTGAAACAGACTACCATCTTAACGCAACAAAATAAATATAAATTTAGTATTCATAGTAATATTGTATCCAACAAAATCATTAGGATTCAACTAATTTGATTCTACTACTGCTCTAAGGTGTGCTATCAATTCCGAAGTTGTTCAACTTTATTCACTTTTTCGTTAGATATTATGGGCACAGACGTATTAGTTTCGCAGCAAACAATCTACTAATTGTGTATCCATTAAGTAAAACCGCACAAAATCCCACAGAGATTTATGATGATATGTATTTTCTTCCTCCTTAAAAAATTGCGACAGCACATAGAAGCAAAAATCATGGGCCATTAATTTTGATATTGATCTCTGAAAGCAATTCTCATCAAGAAATCCCTGTGGAAAAGAGAACACAATTAAAAAAAAGCTATCAGCACTAACCGAAAGATACATGTAACCCGAGACCAGAAAATATGTAAGGGCAATTTTTTCTCCTTATCCGGGATCCATTTTTCCGGGGCCATGGGTTTACTTCTTAGGAATGCTATACTTTGCTCTAAACAAACAAAAGAAAGACCTACAAAATAGTTAATTCCAACCGAACGATAAAATATTTACAAGTTGTACCTCACTTCCTCCCAACTTACTATTTCAAGTCAGATAGAGGCGCAAATGGAAACAACTTGAGGGAATTAATCGGCTGTGGTTGGATAATTAACACTCTGATTTATTTATTTGTTTTCGCTTCTTCCCTTGTTGATAGGAAAATTCTTGTTAAGGGTGTTAAGTGAAGTGCTATCCACTTACCACAGACCGGAAAAAGGGTCACTTAATCCAGCCGGAGCAGATTCAACAGAATGCGATGAATTTAAGTAGACAGTGTTCTTATTAATCACATTTTAATTATCAATAAAGACGCAATCATGATATTACCTGCATTCAAATTAGATCCCCGAAACCTTCAATATTAAATACTGGGGGAATTGTGAAGGGATACAGAAAGAAAAACAGTGCCGTAAAATTCATTACATTTTCCAAAAGACGCAAATATTATCTCAGTACTTGATACATCCTTCACGTTTTTGCTTTAATTTCATATTCAATAAGAATTTAGATATGAAGGATATGAGGAACTGCAAAGTTGTAAACGTAAATAGTAGGGGTAGGCTTAGTGAAATCAATATTAGCACTGACTGCCGAAATTAACATAAAAGCTTTCGTGAGAGAATTGCGTGATAAAATGCCTTTGTCGTGAGAGAGCTTTTAAATGCCGGTCACCGGTGACCGGCATGGCAGTCAACGTGTTAACAAAAGAGACAAGAGGATTGTTGAAATTCTAGCATATGAGTTTAAAGCCAGGCGCTATTCATTTTTTCTAAATTTACAACTATAAATTGAATACGGGGTAAAAAATAACACTACAGCGGAGAAAACGCAACATTACATCAGTGATAAAGAAAGCATATACAAGTTGTTCTGCCTTGTGGTTTTGTTGTAGGTGCTTTTACTCTTTTATAAAAGATTTTAATATTAACTCTTTAATTAAATTCTTGTGGAGCTCCTACCAACATTAATATCACATTATCATCGATGGATCTTTACTTTATTCTGGCAGAAATAGGACCAAATCGGGCAAACCCTTCAGAGGGTTGCCATATGAAATTTGGAAATATAAATTTTTAAGTTTTTGCGATCGCCATGAAAATAGGTATACACAAGTTTTGGAGATGGCTGATTTCGAATCTGGAGCCCGAATTTTTTAAATTCAAAATGATGGATCTAATATGGCGGACAAGGTTTTCTAAATGTCAACAAAATATTCACTAAATGGCGAATATATAAGTACTTGGGATTGCTGATTGCGAATTTGATACTAAACTTTTAATAATTCAAAATAGCGGAACAAATATGACAAAAACAAAAGTTTTTGCGATTATCATTAATATACGCTTATATAGGTTTTCTCGGTCGCTGATTTCAAATCTGGAGTCAGACTACTAAAATTCTAAATCGCGTATCTAATATACCGAACAAAATTTTCTAAATGTCAACGGAATGTTCACGAAATGCCAAATATAATGCATTTTGGGGTTACTGCTTTTATGAATTCAAGATGGCGGATCCAATATGGCGGACACATTTTTAAGAGTTGTATGGGATAGTCATGAAAACAAGAAACATTGCAAGTCAATTAAAGCAAATTTTACTTTAAAGTGATAGGTTGCTTCCCTTTCGAATTATGTCCAATAATCCAAAAATTCAATATGGCGGCCCGATCAAAGAGTGGGGGCATATGAAGTATTTTCATTTTGTTGGTTAAGCGTCTCATAAAACTGCTCCTTACTAAATTTGAGAGCGTATATATAAGAATAAGCAGCAACAGACAATTCATTACTTTTTATTTCGTCCTGTTCTTCGCTACGTCTAACCCATTACATAATTTGTTTAAACCAGTTAAAAGTTCTCTTCTTATTTTCTCAAGAAAAGTATTGAGTTATGAATCAATAGGTGAAAAGACCTTCAAGAAATCGTCATCTTTAGTCAGATTGAAGCGGAATATAATCTGTGATATACTGTCATAGGAATAGTTGCATTTATACTGCCATAGTTGCTTGCCTTATATGCAAGCTCTGAGATGAAATTGTTCATACCGCAGATTTGTAACATTTTGCAACAAGCTCTAAAAACATTGAGAAAATATTAGCTAAGCGTCTTGCAGTATTTATG
>QYTT01095085.1:200019-211606 GCA_006980735.1 Dasypogon diadema
AATTCAATATGGCGGCCCGATCAAAGAGTGGGGGCATATGAAGTATTTTCATTTTGTTGATTAAGCGTCTCATAAAACTGTTCCTTACTAAATTTGAGAGTTATACGTTGTTCCCTATTTGAATTCTGGCCAATAATCCAAAAATTCAATATGGCGGCCTATTGAAGAAGTTAGAGGATTCGCCCCATTTTCAAACAAGTTAGCTGCGTATATATAAGAATAAGCAGCAACAGACAATTCACTACTTTTTCATTTCGTCCTGTTCTTCGCTACGTCTAACCCATTACATAATTTGTTTAAACCAGTAACAAGTTCTCTTCTTATTTTCTCAAGAAAAGTATTGAGTTATGAATCAATAGGTGAAAAGACCTTCCAGGAATCGTCATCTTTAGTCAGATTGAAGCGGAATATAATCTGTGATATACTGTCATAGGAATAGTTGCATTTATACTGCCATAGTTGCTAGCCTTATATGCAAGCTCTGAGATGAAATTGTTCATACCGCAGATTTGTAACATTTTGCAACAAGCTCTAAAAACATTGAGAAAATATTAGCTAAGCGTCTTGCAGTATTTATGTCGTTGGGCGGCTGGTTAAGCCCTATAAAAACCAAACATATGTCCCACATAACATTCCTAATTTCATGGAGAAAACTTGGCTGCACTAAATGTGTTTAATGCCACTATGAACACAGTAATTGAATTTTTCTCCAAGCATCACTAAAATATTACAATGAAAATACATTTTTACTGCAGCCAGTATTCTTCGTTTCCACTGCAGTGAAAAATGTCAGCCTAGATGTCAACAGCTCTTTCTCTGGATAGAAGTTACCCGTACAGAGCTCAGCGGTCTTCCACCAGAGGTGTCTGCTCAGAATGTTTTTCTCAACTTCTAGACCGGACATATTTACGACCGAAGTCCACATATTAAGGACATAAATCATTTACGATATGCGCATATATTCGCTCACAGTCGCATAAAGCTGAACTCAAGCTTGTAATGGAAGGATTGATGCAACATTTTGAAATATTGCTATGCGTTTTTCATCCGTCCTTGTAGCCGGAATCCTTGCACCCTCAGGCAATGAGTCCCTGCCGTTGAGTACGTGACTTTTTCGCATGTTTTATGGCCGTTCGTCTCTTCCGATATCTGTGCATGTTTAAGGCTGAATTGCAAGGATAGGAGTGTATGTTGTGGGGTAGATGCCTATTTTCCTCATATTAAAATGCGAGAATTATTAATTACCCCGGAAGATATGTTTGCCCTCCTTGTAAAATCATAAATCTAACTGACCGCAAAAAAGAAAAATAGTTGAAGAATTACTTTTGCCTTTTTAATTGCGAAAAATTGTAACCTTGCGTGATTATAGTTCCAGTGAATAAGGATAACTTCCCGCAGCATTCTTTTAGATTGCTTAACATACTTTCTTTTCGTAAGCGATTTGTAATCTGCTTAGGCAAAACCTTGACGAAAAAAGGCAAAATTTTTATAGGACGATATGCGATAGTGCCAGACGATCCCTTCGGAACAGGCACGTATAACTTTCGATAGTTTTCATTTCTTATGATTGGTGCTTCTCAAATATATGTCAGGTTAGAAAGAATGAATGAAAGTTAATATTTTAATAAACCTAGAATGTAAATTGTTAGGGTCGATTGCGGACATTATAGAAGAAGCGACAATCATAGCTATTTTTCCGGATAATATTTAATATTGTAATATAGAGAAGACCAAAGCTGAAAAATGGTAAGCACTCTTCAGTTTGTGTACCTTGGACCAGGTGCAAGTAGTAGTCTCAGAGAAGTAGTCAAGTTCGTAATTCTCTCAGTGGAGTCAATCGGGGCTGGCTGGCAAATACAGTTCGTCCATTAGCTTGAAACCATTGCACACATAAATCTTTTTTTTCATATCTTTATAAATACAACGAATTAAATGTTGCAAATAAGCCACAATTTTTGACATTAAATTTCAGGTTCAATTCATTTGGATGACGTCAGTGTTTCTATTGGCTTAGATTTGCTGCGAGGTCTCTAAAATACCAACTTTTAGTTATAATAATGTCCTATTAATTTTCATGCCTACTCTTTAAAAGGATATTAAACAAATTCTGTACGAATGTCCTGCAAAAGGTCGTTTCTTGCTTCCCTAGTTTGTCTTGTGTGCCCTGGCACCTAAAATTTAATCATAGTAGATGTACGATTTTTCATGAGTCTTACATTCTTACCCGAAACAATTTTTCCCAGTATACATAAAAATCCAACATATACGTTTTATCAAATTCTACGCGATACGGAACTTGAGCGTAAAATGAACTTGTGATCCACCTGTATCGTCTGCAAATCAAATCGGGTTGTCTATAAATTTCTTTATATGCAAACATTTCTTCCTATTTTATCATCAGAGTTTTGTAATAAAATGTTAAGCAAACATTAAGCATTCTATTTTTGGATTTTCTGTTCGAATAAAATAAATTTAAAAAGCTTTGGAATTCCTTCAGAAGAACTCAACAGGAGGAATTTCCGATAGCTCATTTAAGCTCACTTTGTTTTCAATGCTCTTATCATTATTGAGTGAATCCTATCTCCTTTTAACTTCGACTCATTACATTACAGTAATTTGAGAGGATCTCCTTCACTAGTTTCCCTGCCCGTGCGACATTTCCTTCTTATCATATTTCAGCTTGAAATTAGCGCATTTGTGTACATCTAGATAGGAAGCCCCCTTTATTCATTCATTCACTTCTACAGAAATTTCTACATACATCGCATTGATCTACATTACACATTTATTCACTGAATATTTAAGGATGATAATCTGAAATTCTTTTTGTATACATTTCGGGGAGGATGCCCCCTAATATCTTGGCATTAAAAACGAACGATACACTAGGGGGTTTATTGAAAAAGGAAATTATTAATGCGTTTATCCTGTACAAGGCATTCAATGAATTCATGTCAAGGACAGGTTCCACTGGAGCAATAGTATGAAAAACTTCTTCAATGTACCGCTTTCTGGTATTTCTCTTGGAGGAAAATTTCTTGTTCTGCTCCGTTTCAATTGTACACGACAAGTGGTCCCATAAATCAACTTGACACAATAAAGTCGGCGTAACTGATGAGCAGAGCATTCCTTTGCTCGATTTTAAGACGTTGCCTATCTGAGGAATAAACTTAAAGGAGAAATGCATAACATATTCGAAGGTGAAAGGTATGAAATTATTCCTTGTCACAATATTTCATGAATGTGTCGTCTATTTCATTACTTATCAGAGAATAGCTACGTGTTTTAGATACTGTCCTATATGAAACTTTTTGAACAAATCTTGTTATTGACTGGACAACTTGAATAGTAAATGAACGCAACCTCCAATTTTTAAAGGAAATAGGTCAAACGTGAACGTAGTTCGTTTGACATGGTCTCCACAGTTTGACTTATTTAATACACAGGTGAGGAGATAATGAGCGCAACGTATCTGCTAGATCCCTAACTGAAAATAGTTCTGAATAAAAGAAAATTTGATAGAACTAAAATCCGAAATCGTTTTTCTGTATTTTGATGTATCAATATCGATTCAACAGGCTTCTCCGTAACTATCCTGGGTTAAATAAGGCTGCATTTACACGGGCACATTGGTGTAGAAATAAAGTTGCAACAAGAAATCACCGTTTACACGGTGATGAACTATTAAGTGGCATGGCATGTTATCGATATGGCTTCGTTTTTACTATGGCACGAATAATAGTAAAAATATATGCAGTAGAAATAGTGCTATTAAAAACAAGGAAGCGAACGGGATGTCTGCGTGAGTGAAAGGAAAAAGCTGGCAGCATCAGAAAATTTCTTCAAAAAGGTGTGCTTTTCGCAATCATTTGAGAATGGATGTGAAACACTTGGAGAAAAAAAACTGCTCTACAATAAGTTTTCCAAATATCTGAAATTCCCCCTCTTTTGCGGTTTGTTATACATTTCTCGTATTGCTGAAACTGCATCATCTACCCATATAAACGTTTAAATTCAGTTTGCTCTCTTATTATAATTGCAAGCTGATTTTAATTCGCTAACTCTTTTTCAATTCCCTTTCTGGAGGAATTGAAAAGCAATTAAAGAATTAGAATTGACTTCCGGAGTAAGCCCTTCTTAATTACATTTCAATTCCGTTGGCAATCATGATTCATTGTAGTAATTCTTATTTAAAATTGAAAGAAGTGAAATTAAAAATTTTTAATTCCATAGAATATGAATTAGGTCGGCATTAATTTCGAAAGGAACTACTTACTTGGCTTAAATTGGTAAATATCCTCTTTTGCAGAAAATGGCTCACTGAGGGTCTTCGAGAGTCTAAAATTCGATAAAATTATTAGAGTAGAAATGTATATACAAATTTGAAACGTATTTGCAGTATTTAGTCGTGAGAGATTATAAAAATATTGCAAGTACCAAGATCTAAACATGAATGGGGGAAAATTGCTAGGGATTTCGAAAAAAAGTGGAATTTCCCTATGTGCTGAGGTCCGATGGATGGCAAGTATGTAAAGTTCGAATGCTTATCACATTAGTTGACAGCGATTTTTGCTTATAGTACGTCGATATAGGGAAGGCAGGGGGCTCATCACATGAAGAAGTATTTACAAATCAATTCAACGCTATTCACCTCATGAACTAGTTTTCGCAGATGATGGTTTCCCTTTCACACAGCGAATAATGAAACCATTTACTCGCGCCATGAAAAGTTAATATTATAAGCAAAAAATCTTTAATTACCACTTGTCACAGGCAAAACGCATAGTCGAGAATACAATTGGTACACTTGTTTCAAAAGTTGAGTCCTATGCCACTAAAAATATCTGCAACAGAGAAACTAATTGACTGCTTAAATCTTGACCCATTTGAGTTCAGTAGAAATGTGTTGAACTTAGGCTCTACTGTTAGTTACCAAGATTAAACCAACCAATATGACAAAAAATGGGAAATAACGAGTAATGTTAACACTTAATCAAAAATCGCAAGACTAAATAAATACGAGTTTTTATTACATTCAAGTCGAAGTGTTCCGCATGGTAATTAACTGCGATTAATAGGCTAATGCTTACCGCAGTTAGTTCTAGAAAAGTTAATATATAAAAGGGTTATTTCTTTGAAATTGAGACTATTAATTCTAAAAAACACTGCCTCAGAGGTCCGTAGAGTCTATATTAGCGTTCAAGGGCTGGTGTATAAAAACTATATCGACAACTTTATGTCGGTTTTCCAAACGTCTTTCATTTACCGTCATATCACATAGTAAAACTAAAGTATCTTAAAAATTATCTGAAGGCTTTATTGCTGAATTATTTCAATGATTGCAAGAAATCAAATTATATCATGATCGATTTTAAAGAATAAAACTCTTATCATGTTTTCACTGCAATCTGGTCTTTCTCTTGTGAAGACGATACAATTGCTTTCGTTAATAATTGAGTCAGAATAGAATGCCAGCTGGAACAACTTCATTCTTCTACAGTAACGTGGATGACTTTATTTTGCCACCGTGTAAAACCCTCGTCATCAAAATTCTAACAAAGTTTCCTACCTGGAAAATTAAGCTTTGATAAGCATTTTTTAAAGGCCAAAGGACACATAATCCATAATACATTTCGGCGATTGCGTTTGTATCACTGAACCGCGGAAATAGGTAAGTAAGCGTGCAACTATCAATAGGATTTCTCGGCGAATTCACAAACAAGTCTAGGACAAAGAGTGGTAACAGATTCTTTGTGGCTGCACTGAATTCTAGTCACGTAGCCACTTCTCTTCCCTGTTTCGTACTTTAACTAGGTATGTCCGTCCTTGCATTCTGTTGGAAGAAAATTGCATAGCTCTGCAGCATCTCATAAAATTTTTGGAAATTCCTCTAAAAACAAACGTTCCCTTGGTCTGTGTAATTCCTTCCGACAAAAATCACTTTCTGGACGGAATTTACTTTAGTCACGTGCAGCCATTTTCAGGATAAAATTTTCAAATAAAAAGCAACATGGCTGGGAACTTATGGAAAAACTGTTCGATCCGAAATGAGCTCACTGCTTCTATGCAGCTAGGCTATAAAACACTACAAAAAGGCATAAACTACCTGACAACGAGGAATGAGCTTAAAAGCTTTCCTTGGTTGACATGAACAGAGGTGGTTCCAGCTGATAAAAATTGTTCCGATAAATACTTTTAAATGCCATTGGAACGACCTCGACTGCATCGAGCCAGCCTTTTCACTGTTTTGTAATGTGTTATTGACCACAAATAAATAATGGAAGAAAGGAAAGCAAATAACTGCACTGATGCACCTTCCCATTTTGTGCATATTTCGATTTTTATGGCGATCGCTATAGGAATAATTGCCTACAACCATAATTTTCAGCATATGAAAAGGCAGCGGTGTGGGAAATCTGCACCCCGAAAAAAATTGAAACAATTAATTGTGGTCTTCGTCCCGCTATCGCACAGATAAATCTTTATTGGACTCGGAAAGAAATGGGAAACTGCCTTAAGTAGCTGCCACCGCTCCTGTACTTTTACTGATTTATGCAGGATTTACCGTCAGCTTCGTGTTGTCCTCATTAACATCACACTCCCCTTCATCGGCATTAAGTTCAAAGGACCTCTGGTAACCACATCTATAAATGAGCCGGATATGTGTGCAATATACACTTATACCATTTGTACGGGCGTTCTGCAAATTTCCCTTACTGACTCCAGATTCCGTTTAAAAATGTACTGTATTAGGTTGTGTCGGGTGATCTAAGAGCTAAGACTGAAAAGAGACGAGAAGAATACCAGTCTATCCTGAATGTCGCAATAATGGAATATTTATGTCCCTCTGTATTACATCTCATTAATATTCATACTGCGCCCTTAATGCAACACATTTCCTTATGCAGATCGCGTCTAGAGGTGTGCGAGAGATGGAGTTGCCTTCTAGTTGAAAGAATGTAAATTAGTGTAGCGTGACCCACGCACCAGTTGTACTAATGGAAAGAAAACGAGTTCAAATTAAATGAAGTTTCCGTCCTTTCTTCCCTCCCAGAAAGATATCTTGTTATAGTTAGCCGCAGGAGGAAGTGCCGTGTAGCAGCAAAATGAATTAGCAAAATAAAATTGCCCAAAGACATTCAAGTGAATGTGTAATAAATCATATATTTCCTTTTTCATAAACGGTGATTCTGCAAGACGCTTTCACTGTAATGTGTTATGGGAAAACTTTTCCGGGATTTTATAAATCACCAAATATCCTACAAGTATTCAATTGAATTCCTAAAAAAAAATTCACACTAGCACGGACCTCCGGTGGTTTTACCATGTGATAATGACACTACCCTACCCGTGATGTTTAGGAAAACGAAGAGAGCAATTGCAAATGAATACTCAAAGAAAACGAGGGGAAAATAATGAATGGAAAGCCGACTAACTAACCAAGTGGGCTCCTAAATGAAAAGGATCTCTATTGTACTTACTCAGTGGGAAATTTGGTCAGGGGAGGAAGGTACTTGGAAGCTAGTAAACTTAATGGTAAAAAAAGGCAAATAAGTGCAAAAAACACGTACTGCTTCCAAGTTGATCTCGGAGAAGCTTGGAGGAAGGTGAACATTAATCCAGTTATTGAAAAAAGCATGGATTCCTTTCAAATTGATCACAGGTAAGCTTGCTGGAAGGTGTACATTAATCAATGTTAACTGCAATTAGTTCTAGGTTTTGTCATAAAGTTAGGGACTTCCCCGATTTGGATTGTCGGTTTTCTGAACTGATTTCAAGTTCCAAGTTCCAAGTTTCTCGTGAAGTGAAGGTGCCTTTTAATAAAGTGGTAAACTTGAGTGACACATACAAAATTTCAGCCTTTGAGCTCAATCTGTTCTTGAGTTATCGTGAAAAACGGACGAACGGACCGACATGCTCAAATAGATTTGTTTTGACATTCTGAGCATACGTATATAATTATTTTTGCGCTATTATTAATGGTTCTGTGCGTTACAAATGTTGATTCAAAACTAATATACTCTATAGGGTATAAGTACAAAACTGCGATAAAGCAAAAAGCTCAAGGAACCCTTCCATCAACAACTCCGGAGATCCATGATTCATCACTTCCCGGTCCTGTAGCACACTATAAAGCTCACATTGCTTCCTCCAGCGGACATGCAATGGTGAATAAGAAATAAATTGTCTAAGGAAGGGAATGAATTCTTACCTTCCATAAGATGCATTCCGCCTGCCAAGTGGTATACTTCCATTTCCCGCTGGGTACTTACAAACCATGTTTAGTATAAACTCTACGGCCTTCACTCTAAAAGACGACCAAGAAACCTTAGAAAATTCGACGAAGGCAAAGCTTTAACGTTTAAATAGAGAATGACAAGAAGTTACCATTTCTAGACTTATTGCTTTACCGAGAAGATAATAGAATGAAATTTGACATATACAAAAAACCAACAAGTATGAAATGATTTACAACAAATCAGTCATATTGTTCCAGGCAACATAAAATGGCTGCTTTTAATATTTAGTTTAGCCTTTAAACTTTGTAATGTATTATAAAAAAGACTAACTTTTGCCCGCGGCTTCGTCTGTATGGATCCGAAATATGTTCGTAATTTTTACCATAATACCATTTGACTTCTCTGTTGAGTTTAGGAGATTGCAGGATGATTACTATAAACATATCTCACAGACAGACGTTAAAGTTGGACGCGATCGACTTAAGGGAGGACTTATCGTAAAGTCGTTTAGAAATAGGTAATTTAGACGGATTATAACGATTGTAGAATGTAAACTTTTAAGTATATTATATTATTAATTTATGAATATGTATGAATAACTTTCCAGCAAGTTGATTAATTTCAATACAAAAGCACATATTTTTCATACCACTCTTAAAAATTATAAAAACAAATCCACAAACTTCCTCTTAAAGATTTTCCTTTAAAATCTTAAATAAAAAATTACCAGTGCCACATCAGAAATTTCCAATAATAGGCACAAAATGTTAGGTTTCACGACGGTCAAGTTAGCTAATTATCTGGAAAAGGAAATTGTAACATACACCCAACAAGGAGTATTTCACCTCATCCCCCGCGGTAACTGGTAACTGGTAGCATACATCCCTTCAAGCAGGACTATGGAGCTCGACTATGTGGGTGGCAGTAAAGAGTGTTTGCGGGTTATCAGAGGACGGAAGGAAATAATAATTCCCTGGAAGTTGCATGCTGAAATTGTTGTGTTTCCGACGAGGAACTGCTCCAGTTTATTCCTTTAAGAATATTTTCGCTGATTTATCCTGAAATATTGGCGAAATTGAAGTGATAAGTAGTGTTGCACGTGCCCTTAAAAAGAGAACTTAGTATTCGGTGGCCCTGACTTCTTACGTTTGTAGAAAATAGATACACTTAAATACACGTAGCAATTCAAAGTCGGTCGGAAGAATATCTTTAACTGTTTTACCTCATTAACTACGAACTTAAAATAATTACGGATGTAGAAAAAAGTTCACTGAAATATTGATGTATGTGTATTCAATCAAAATATCATGTGAAAACACATCAGGAAAAATTGATAATAGCAGCACAATACCACTGATTGTTTGAAAAAATGGCCTATCCTATAATTAAAAAGTTCCGAAACTTGTTTTGAACTTGAAATGTATTTTTAAACACGATAAAATTTTGAACAAACTTGTTGAAGCGAGATGCTTTTTCCCGATAAATTTCATCCAGGGAAAATTATACTGCAAAACCCTTTTCATGGATCAGATAATCAAGTTTTCATCAATTTGATTTCGAGTTTTTGTATCTATATTTTTTGTGTTTAACTTAATTTTTGCTGCTGTAATATCAACATACTAATGTAAGTAACTATCTCGATTAAGTTGTCGGTTCGGTCCAACATACTCACCTCAATCAAAAATAGTATCTTTAGCTTTTTAACCTGTGTCACGTAATTTACTTACTTTGAACTTATTTCAAGTAATCAATTTCCTCAACTGTCTTGTTCACACACATACTTTATCTGAAATTCCCAGGATTCGAAATATTTTTCTTTTTTTTTTTAAGTATATCGTGTGATCCTTTTTTGTTTATTTTTTACGTGTACATAATGAAAAGATTTTAATCTTACTTGTACAATGTTTACTTTTTTGAATAAATTGAAATTGAAATTGAAAATATGCGAGCGAAGAAGTATTCTCCTCAAGTGTTCTTCCCTCTTCTAATCTGGCTGGAGCATTTGCAAAGAAATGTCTCAACCTGCTCCTCGTCCATACAGCTTTTGAAATTTTAAAGACAGCGCTGAACAAGGCGCGATCGTACACGTTGAGTGCGGCGCTGGTCTCCACAGACCGGCATTTATAAGCTTTCTCAGTGCAAATGCATTTTAACACGTAATTCTCTCACGGAAACTTTTGTGTTAACTACTTGCCACCCTCAATGTATTAATCATGTTTGAGTCAAGGACTTTAATAACTGATTGACTATTAATATAGATCCTGAAATTCACATTACGTGAATATGACTTGCTTTTAGGATAGACCTCAACTGAACATGACATCCATCGATGTTGTGTTCAACCAATACATAAGCAAGCTTTTAAGATGAACTGCTTTCTGCAAGGCAGGCTTTAATCCGTGCAAAAGTACAGCTCTAACGATAGCGATGTACCTCCAATACACGATACGTGGGTGCATATCCCAACTAACGTAACAAAAGGCAGTGGTTGCTAATTCAATATGTTCGTTTATATTTTTTACTAGTTTACTACGACTCCCAGGTATTTGAGCTCTTTTTAATTTGAAGAGTAGTACTATGCAACTATGACAGGACAAAGTTTGGAACCCATACCGGTAAGCGAGTGGGCTGAGGCGCACGTCTGCAGATTTCCTCCACTGTTGGCGTGGGTTCAAATCCTGCACAGAGTTCGACGATATAAAGGAAAATTTTACAGAAGGAGGGGAAAATTAGATTCTTTTTATTTTTCCTCATACGCTATTTTTCTAAAACATCTATTTTTCTAACAGGGGTAGTTTGGGCATCAAAAAAATAATTAGCAGAAATTTTTGTCTTTCTCCCACAAGGAATAATACAAAAATAAATTAATTCTTCCTTGCAAACGGCAGTTTGTGTATTAGGGCCGGTTTACACTACGCCATCGATATCTAAATACGAGAATTGTACTTACGAAACCAAGTTACTACGCAACATAGTAATTTCATGTCAAAAATCATTTGCAACATTTGTCAGGTTAATTTCATATCAAAAATAATTTGCAACATTTGTCAGGTTAATTTCCCAAACTCTCCTTCCCTAATTTCCCTCCGCCTAAGCTCTGCAGTGTTCCCTGATCTTAGGCAATACCTTTAAAAAATCAGTCTTGTTTTAGTAAAGAGAACGAGCTCGACCTTTGAAGAGTTGATACTCAGGCCGCAGTTATATTGGGCAAAAGCTCAAAAGCTCTGAGAACTCATAGGTCGAAATTGCGTTGTATGCACTTTTGGCGATGAAATTATCCTTTATTACATAAAATATTAGTGCAAATTTAATATGATTTTTCACTAACATTTGATATGTTCATGCTC
>QYTT01095086.1:2432-14313 GCA_006980735.1 Dasypogon diadema
AGTTAAGCCCAAAAGTCGGTGGTGTCCTTGCAGGAACGTCGCATGCTGCAGAGACAGGTCACTAAGTGCAGAGTGAGCAGGTACGGGCTCAAAAGCTGACGGACGTGATCGAGGTCGAGATCGGGGAATGGGCTAGAGCGTCGATAGACGTGCTCGGTTCCGGGAGCAGCTGGTTCGGTCTCAAATGGGAATGTTCAGGCTTTGTCGGGGTATTCAGGTTCCGTCGGGATGTTCAGCTATATCGGGGTCACCAATTATGGAGAACGAAATAATTTAATAAACTCCATGTGAGAAATTAGTTAAAACTTTATTATCCTAATAATTTAACACAAAATTTAGAAGCAGGAGCTCCTCGTCAGCAGAAAAAGAAAACGAAAACTGAAAAACAAAAGTTTACCTGGCAACCAGGTAAACAACTTCATTGTCACCTCGCATACTAGATGTGACGGAACGCCACACATCAAAGTGCGTGCCACGTTCCGCCACACTTTAAATGGCAATATTTCTAACATTCTAAATTTCTGCGTACCGCAAGGTTTTATACTGCTTTTGAGCCTTTTTTCTTCTTATTATTATTTTTTCTTTTTATTATTAACGATCTCTCTCTCTCTTGATAATAATCAAATACTCATGGGCGATATGACACTTGTATCGGTAATTAATCAATATATCGTACTACTTTTCCACGATTATTATTACAATAATTTTGTCAACTTTATTATACAATAACATATCGAAATAGCTCATATGTATGAAACTTTTTATACACTGTAACGTTTTGCTTGTTCTTCCTGAGAAATCGGATTAGCGTGAAGTTCGTCAGAGTCTAAAGTTCTGATTCAAACGTTCTAATTCGGAAAGTCCTATTGGTACGAATAGGATTGTAAATTCTAGCATCTTTGTCATTTTTATTATTCTCAAAAAATCTTCTGGTTCAAGAATGTTCGACTCAGATCAACCAGTTGGATAAAACCGGCTAGCTACCCACTCTAGTCTAGGGTATTAAATATCGATATATCGATATATTTTCAGAAGATATATCAAGATAGCGATACTTTCTGGGTATGACGAAAATATCGATATATGGCATCGAAATTTCTCCTGGAGTCCAACATTATAATCAAACAATTCAATTCAATTCAATTCAATTTATTGATTCATAAGGAGTACACAAGACAGGAGTCTAATAAAAAGTACTATTAATATATATGAGGTCTAACATTAAATAATCTTAAAACTATTTGAAAGTACAAAAACGAAGAAAAAAAAGATAGAAAGAAAATGTGAAATAACAAAAAAAAAGAAAGAAAGAAAATTTGAAAAAAAACAAGAAAGCTCAGAAATTAGACTATAATACATGTGCAACCCTAACGCGAGCATAGCCCGAAACGCAAACCTGATGCAATTCCTATAGGCCACTTCTAATTTATGCTTGCAACTAGAGTCAAGCTTAGGATAAATAATAGAACCATGAGTAAAATGTCCCAGCAACAGCGTCTTAACCAGCTTAACATGCAGGTCGGTGGTAAGTACAACATCATAAAGCCATAGCCGATGTAAGACGCCATAAATCGTGCTCAGCTTTATGCTAATGTGGTCGCAGCAACTCATATAAGAGTTTATTATAATACCTAAATCTTTAGCTTTTGCCGTATAGGGTATAGCAGAGCAGTTAAATTCCATAGGCGGGCAGTCTGATAAGTCAAGGCTATTTCTACTTAACACCAAGGCTTGTGATTTTTTGGGATTCAGTATCAACTTGTTATCAGTGGCCCACTTTACAATAATATCAAGGTCTTCATTAAGTCTTGTAGCCAGTCCTCAATGAGGCATATTGCAGAATCCAGATAAATTTGCACATCATCCCCATAGAGATGAATATGGAGCTGTGTCTGACAACACAAGGCAGGTCATTGAAACAAAATGGTTCCCAGTATTGACCCTTGTGGTACACCCATGCGGAGCGGGAGACTGGACGAATAGACGTCATACACTTTAACAATTTGTGAATGATTGACTATATAGTTCTTGATTAGTTTCAATTCCGTACGGCCAAACCCAAACAGAGTTTCTAATTTGAGGAGAAGTGTCATGGCTAGTGATTTTTAGGAGAGCGGTTTCACAGCTGTGACCAGAGCGGAACCCAGATTGCCAATGGCTCAGAGTATCCGTATTCTCTAGATGGTCAGTTATTTGTTTTGCTATTATTTTCTCTAATGCTTCAGCTAGAAAACAGAGCAAGCTTATTGGTCTATAATCTTTGGCATCAACTGGAAGAGCTTTTTTTTTGCAATTGGGACTACCAAGGCTTGCTTCCATAAGGAAGGGAATTCACTGAGAGTCAAGCATTCATTAAAGATTTTTAATTAATAACATATGGTAATATTAATTTAACAAAACGAGGGGAGACGCCATCCGGTCCGGACCGCCAAAATTGCATCAGCGGCTTCAGCTTCACTGATACACCGGAAACTAAATTCAGAATGATGCAGATAGAATTGGCCAGTGCGAGGGCCGACTCAGCATAAGAGGTACTTACAGGAGTAGAGGTGAAGAACGTATTAAGTTCATCGGACTTTATGTTGCAAGCAGGAATATCCTTACCGTTTACGCCCAAGCTTCGAAGAGTGTTTTAACGTTTTCTGTGGGTGCAGATAGCATTTCATCTTGAAGAGAGGACACACCACGATCTTTCAGGCGGAGGTCAAAACCTTACTGAAGGCGGGCAGTTACCTTCAGGACCTGCAACTTGTGGGGCCGAATATTGTGATCTGCACGGACAACTAGGTGGCTATTAAGGCCCTGATGAAACCCTTGGTAACATCTAAGCTAATAAGGGATTGCAAACACGTTCTTAACGACCTCAGAAGAATGAAATAACTATTTTATGGGTGCCGGACCACAGTAACAGATAAGAAGGCGGATGAGTTGGTACTGAAGGGGGCCGCCTCTGATTCCTCACCCTCTCCGACGAGGGTATCTACTAAGTTTCTCTTGGGACACATTGCGAACTGGGCGAACAACCAACATCACCGGCTGTGAGACGTGACCCCGTTTGCCAGTACGACCAAGGAATTGTGGGGCCTACCGAACGCCTGCTCAACATCCATAATCCTAAGATTAAATAAACCATCATTAAGGTTATTGGATTCAATCCTGACGGGATATAATTTCCTAAAGGCACACCAACACAGGATCGGTCGCTCAAGCGATCCCGATTATAGATGATGCGGGGAGGAAATAGGAACACACTTTCTGTGCCACTGTCCGTCATTCTCGGAAAAGGAAAAGATTCAGACACCTGGGGCACCACTTTCTGGACGAACTGCATCAGGCAGGCGAAAGGGGGTGGCCGGAGCGTATCCTGGCTTTCACAAAGTCTACCGAGTGGCTTAATTAGTGACAAAATCTATCCCGCCTATTTAATATCCTCGAGTGGAGGAGCAATGGGCCTAGAAATGGCCTGGTTTCTTGAGACCCTCGTGACTCCACACCCTTTAAAAAAACAATGAAAACTAATTAACCAAGACGTATTAAAAATAACTAGATAATATGTAAAAAAAGTATAATACTCATTACGTAGCTACTTTCCTGTTCTACCCCTATATACCCATGTAATAAAGTATTTGTCCCTATTGTGGCATTTATTCTTGGCATTTCCATCCAACTAACTAGGAGCTTAGGAGTTAAGTTCAGTTCAGTACTGGAATGGGATCTTTATCCTGTTTTAATTAGCAAGCTACTGACTGCCATACTTAACTTTAAAACGAATTTTTTGGACTTGTTCCACTATTAAACTAGACGATCAAGGATATTGCAAACCACTAAGGGCAAAAGATTTATTATCTCAAGATTCTCATTTATTTGAACATATTTCGCAAAAGTTACGCACACAAATTATGACCATTTTTCCTCTAGTATTGAAAAACCATCCTATTTCTTCTCTAGCCTGACCTCGTTTCAATTAAAACATAAAAATCTAATTTCTACGTAAATCCTTCTACTATTGTTCTTACCTCATTTCCGCTTGTATTGTCTTAACCTCTTAAATGGCTTTATTGAAGATCTTATTTAAAATTCATCAAAATGATTTAATCCCTTTAAATAACTGATAATTTTCTTTAAATAACTGCTAATTTCGGATTAATATTTCGATGGAAAAATGCATTAATGCGAGGTTTTTGTTTTTAACATACATATATAAAATTAATTAATAGTGTCATAACCTATTTTGATACTATTTTACGTATTAAGCGTATATACGACGAGACTACTAAAAAAAACAACAGAAAACAACAAATCTCTTCTAATGTCGCTCTGACATATTTATAACTCCTTAATCACACGTTTTATTGCTTGAATTTTTAAGTAAGTTACATCTCCTATATTGGTTTGCAAAACTCGTTAAGGAAGTTCGGATAAAATAAAATCACATTCAGTGTCACCAAATTTTGTTTATTGACGTGAAATTAATATATGCAAATAAAATTTTAATATTTAGAATAACTCTGTTATTCCAGAATGGATGTATATGTATGAATATCTGACTGTGTGTATAAAAAGAAGCCCCTGAAACTAGATTTGTTTAAATTTATTGTATCTGATGTATTATCTATTCTATAGTATAATTCCCATTTTTAAAGAATCACCATGATAACATAACTTCCGAAAAATAGACAAAGACATTTTTACTGGACTATTTTTTAAAACGGAATTGTAAATCATACTTCTTCAATACTGATTTGAAAAACAATTTTTTGAAAAGTCCTAATATTGCTCTTTATCAGATGGGAAAATCTACGTCGTACAAGATAGCTTGTAAGTCGTGGTAGGAACCGAATATGTGTGCTTTTCTTGTTTGCATATACATTTTCGTTAATAAAAATCTTCAAAAAGAACAAAGAATTTCGACATTGAAATAAGAGATCATTAAATTGAAATATGAGGTCATTAGGCCATAGATTTTTGCTTGGAGATCTCCCTTGAAAGGACCTATGATCCTTCCAATTTTTCAGGAACGGCTTCATCTTGTTAGCCTGATATCCCAAAAATTAGGGCTCACTTGGAACATTTGTCAGGTTAATTTCCCTCCATCTTAGTTGCGCTCTTTGCAGAGTTGCCCCTTAAGCTTAGGCAATACCTTAAAAAAAAGTGCAGAAAGCGGGATGTTCCAACAAAGTGAGAATTCTCGCAAATTTGTGTTCAAGTATTAAAATATTAAAATTTTTACAAATGCGTAAATAAATATGGAGCCTTTCTGTTACAGATGAGTTTCTACATAAAAATTACCTAACTACGAATCACATAAGTATTCAACGAACACCCCAGTAAAACATTTCGAAAGGGGGAAATGTGATCGAATATACTTAATCTAAAAATGAACCTCGAGCAATCGTTAAAAGCAACGTTTAACTTTCTCGAAAACAAATAGTCCAAGTGGGGAAAAATCTACCTCTCATAAAATAGGGTAAAATAAGAGATTTTTCCAGCCTAGTCTGCAAAGATGTAGATAATATACTTGCCGACAGTCATCAGAAACGACAGCCATAAACTTTACCGATCGCCCTTTTAACATGCTCCCAAGAACTTATCGTTCCATTAAGATAATACCGAGAATTTTCACAGAGCTAACATAGGGCACGATAGCAGAATAAAAAACAACAGATGACAGATCATCAATATCCACACGTCTCTTGAAGACAGCCAGTATCTGAAGCTTACTGAGATTGAACACCAAATGCTTCTCTGGAGCCCATCTACTCTTGGTGTCAACATCAATATTAATGCGGGCAACAAAATCCTCTATAAGACCAATAGGTCTACAGCTGAACATCATCAGCATAGACAAGTGGACCTCACAGTCCTCAACAAACTCAGGAAGTTCGTTTATATAAAGACTAAATAACAGTGGGCCCAGAATGGACCCCTGAGGGACACCGAATGACAAGGACAAGGCAGTCGATAATGAACGATAGTGAGGGCTTTCGAGAAAATCAACAGTATTAGCACGGTGAGGTAATCGTTATCCAGACTCCTAAGTAGATCCACTATGACTCACATAAGAGTCGTTCGCAACTCTCAGAAGCACAAGAACCTGATTGCTAAAGATTTAAAAAATCATTTTCCATCATCTCTAGGTAAACAAGTTGCCCAAGAATTTTAGAACAAAACAAAAACACAGAAGGCTTATTAATCTAAAATTGTTGAGGTTTGTGGACCCATGGCTACACATTTAACAGAATAAAATGCTCTGGCTACCTCATCTAAGAAGCTCAGGCAACTGAATCCGTCAACTGAATTTCTGAAAGAAATTTCAATCAAGAAGACATAGGTTAGGAATAGTATATCATGGTAAAATATTGTTCAGCAGTGATGGGTTCGAAATATTGAAGAAGGTGGAAGAATAATTTACTCTGCTCTATTCTGAGGTCTGCCGAGGAATCTCCCGGCAGGAACTGGCTGAGACGGCTCTTGGCAGAGGGACGAAAAGGGACCCATATGATGAGGTCTGGTTCGAGATCCCTCGAACACCTTTAATAATAATAAATACTCTGCTCTATTGATATTGAAATCGCTTCCAACTATTTCATGTACATTTGTCCGTGAGAGATCTCCTCCTTTTACATATTACATTTTCTAAAAGTAACTACGGTAAGCATGAGCCAATTAATCGCATATGTACCGCGGTTAAATGTGTTGAGAAACACTTCGATTCAAGTCTTCAATAATATATTAAAAAATCTCATTCTTATCTCATCTTGCGATTTTTTGGCTGAGTGTTAACAGTAGTAAACTACTTTTTATGTTATCTTAATCCATTTAATTTTGCAAACAATTACATGTCTTACATGCTGGTGTGGGAGCCTAATCTCAGCGCATTTATATTGAAATGTATGAACGCTTAATGCGGAAAAAACAATTACAATAATAATAATTTAATGCTGCTGAGAGATTCTATCAAGTGCTTTTTCGGGCTTTCAGCTCGAAAGCCATAAAAGCCACGGCTGGGATGCCCCAGGGTAGTCACCTTGGTCCCTTTATTTTTATTCTTTCCATTGACGACATTGTGAGCCTTTTAAAGCATTCTAAAGTTTTAACTTACGCTCATGATATGAAGATTTTTTCATTTATTGGTGATATCAGTGACTGTGTTTCTCTTCAAGCGGACTTAAATATATTTTATACTTGGTTTGGAGACAATGGTTTAGAATTCAACTTAAATAAATGCTAAGCCATGTCGTTTTTTAGAAATTATCATCCTCTTTTGTTTGACTACACGGTATCTAGAAATAACTCTATGCTTGGATTTATTAAACGATAGTCCAAAGAGTTCTCTGACCTCCAAGTTGCACTAACATTGTATATTTCGCTTATCAGACCACTGTTTGAGCATGAATCTCAGGTCTGGAACCCATTCTACGCTATTCACATTAGCTGTTTAGAGTTAGTTCAGCGTAATTTCGTCAAATTTGCGCTCAGATATCTTCTTCTTGGAGTAATCCTGTAATTCTTCCATCTTGTCGAGAACGGCTTAGGTTTGTCGGTTTGATTTCCTTGGGAGGGTGAAGTATAGAGTTGCTGACATTGTTTTCATGCATCATTGTTAGCAGTTTTGTATGACCATGTTTGCTTCAGCAGCGACGTTTTAATGATCTGATAATTTATTATCATATAACGGTGATATATATTTTATTCACTATATACATAAGGAAAATATATCTAAATAAGGTTTTCGACTTTTAATGTTTCTTGACATCTTAGATCTTATAACATGTCACATAAAACTGAAAATGGAAGCAAATGTTTTATACAACAGCCGCCATTTTATTGTGAATTATTTCTTTTCGAAATCCCATTATTTTCTAAGTTACATAAAGAAATATCAAAATTTGGTACCACTTTTTTCCAAGATTTCACCAAATAAAGAACGACTTCTTTTTTTATTTATTTATGTTGGTACTTGAGGGCCTGATGCCCCCAACATAAGGCCGGTTAACCCAAGAGCACTGGGGGGCCAGAAGGGTCCTCTCCTAACAGGCGAAACTAGCTTGGTCTGTTGGTCTTAGCTAGCAACGAACAAGGAGACAAAACACTTAACGATAATACCTTCCTAGAGGAAGTCAACGTGGAGCGAGAAGCCACCATGCTTAGCCAGATAGCATTAAAGGCCCTTGGTTCCGCCACCAGGTATTGGGTGCCAGGTATTGGGTGCAAAAAGTCCTCCCCAGAAGTGTCCGCCTTTGATATGTGGACAATGGACGACACCACCACATAATTAGGCACGACTGCCCTCCCCTTCAAAGAAAGGGGAACAGCCGAGACTGCTTCTTTCAAAATGAATTTCATATGGCAGCCCTATAAGGAGCTTTTAAATTGGTCCATTTTCAAATTTGATCTTTCACTTTTAATAAGTTATCTGTTTACCAAGAGTTAAATCTCTAGCGTGTGGATAAACATACAAACGGACAGACAGGGAGATATACAGGACATATACAAACTGACATATTTTAAATGATTTCTTTTTTACTCCCGTTGATGATAATATTGTTTATTTTCGTGCATCATGAATATTTTTATGAGTTACATATCTCTGCTTAAACTTATAATACCATGCATCTAGGATATAAAGAGGTGTCTGGTTTTCCATGTTCTAGACTGACCTTTATAACAAATAAGAAAACTCTAGAGTTTTAAGCTCTTCCCATCACAAAAATCTACATTTGGGCATTTCAGCAGAGTTTGCGTAGTGCATAAAAATAATCCTTTCTTTACTAATCTTCCTTGCAGGAACATAGATTTCTTCATCATTAAAAATGTTTCCCAAGTAAAGCACGAAAAATATGCGTTGTCCTCGTTATATACCTGTTCTGGTTGTACGTTCATTCCTGAAGTTTTGCTCCTGAAAAATTGCAGCTGATATTTGATGGCGGTAGGTAATAAAGCATCTTTCTTAGCAGAACATTCAGAACTTTTTATATAGTTTCCTGTTTTTCACTTGGGTCGCTCCAGTACCAAGACCGAACCATAAAATTCTATGGATTTTTTGTTTGTTACTTCTGATTTCAATGATCATTAACTCACCAGTGTCATTTTTCTTAAATATTCAAAGCTTTGCGAATGAAGATCGATCACTTTTTAAAACCAAGCTTAGATAGAGTGATGTACTCAAGTCGGGGAACTCCCGCACAAGAAAAAGTTGATACACCGAAATTTGCTCCCAGTTTTTTTCTTTGAATTATGGGAATACTGCTCGAATTATCGAAAGAAAGAAATCTTCAAAGGCGACTTGGATTATTGAATAGAGAATTTTTCGAGAGATATCGAAGAAGACCTCTACCCTCAGGTCCTTTTTCGTCCCTCCGCCTAGAGTCGTATTAGGTGGTACGCGTCAGAGAATTCCTAGGCAGTTTCCTAATCTTATCTTATTATTTCGGGCATTTGTTTATAGGTTAACTGTCCCATGTTACCCATGGAGCTGCCTATGACAGCCATCCTCCTATTCGCCAAGGCCGAGTAGTCGAATACAATACCCTCAGCCTTCTCAATATCCTCCATGCAGTCTGCATGTATCATTCTCCAGATTGGATTACCGCAGTGTCGAATTATCGAGAGGTTCCTACAATAATATCCTTGAACGGGAAGGTTCTTTTATCTCAATTAGACTACTAAACGAAAATTATTGTAAAGTGTAAATTTGCTCAGAACACACGGTATCGTTAAGGCATCCAAGACCCACCCAACGTTGTCTAGTTTTCTTAAAATTGATTCCAAACTCCATTAAATTTGTTCCTACCGATTTTATAAGTATTCCAAATTTGTTTTCTTTGATTACTTTAGGCATTCATTCATCCTCTAAACTGAACTGACCTCATTTTTTTCATTGCAATTTTTTCATTGATATTCGTGTATTTTTCGTAGAGATTCAAAAGATCTAGGCTTCCTTTATCTGTAATAAGAATAAATTCAGAAAGAGCTTTTAATTTAATTGACAACGAATTAATAGCATCAAATATCGATACTCTGGAATATTAGCGACATGACGGTTACTTTTTAGTCTTATCTTCGTTGACAATGTTCTAATGAAATTCTTAATATGACTTGCTCCTTGCATCCTGAAAATAAGATCTTACTACGGCATAGAATTTCCTTTTTTCTTTTTAAATAAAAGTAGTGCAAATGTGATAATCATCTTCTATACTTTTGTTCGATGATAAAGAAAGGCTGTTGTAGCCGTAGTAGTAAAGATAGATTTCCCAGCAAGAAATCAGGTAAAGCATTGCTCCTAGAAGTACTTACCGAATTGATGAATACTTGGTACAAAATGTTCAAAAAGCCATTACCAAATGCATTACATTCTCTCAAAAGTAATGCGAAAGTGTAGTAGTTAGTCCAAATAATGCATTCTGTACTGGTGAATGGAAAATGAAATATTCTGTTCTAAACATCAACTGTATACCACTCAATAAAATTCCCAGGACATTGAGGTTTATTATTTCACGAAACATACTTTCACATTATGTTTTTTATTCTGTAATTAATTTTTGCTCTCTAGTTCTGTAATTGATTACAAAATCACAAATTCTATAATGGTTTATGGGTAATTTTATCGGTAATTTATTACTAGTAAGTTATGAAAGAAAATATTCATCGTCATTAATTACTTCATTGATTCTGTGTAAGGGTTACAGTAACTCATTATGATATCCAATGATAAATGTAACTGAGTCTGTAATCTAGTTGGTAAGTACATCCAGCTTATCAGAAGTAATTCCAGAAATATGTTATCTCCATTATCAATGTTATCTCTGGCCATATAATAAGGCATGTTATTGTATATAAAATAAGTCATTGAAAAGATCCGCAGATCACATTCAAAAGCAAGGATTTTAAAGGTTATATCACGATCGTTGCTGGGGTAACATAATGAATTCCTTCCATCATTTTTAGTTTTAGGCTTCTTGTAACGAACACAATACAGAATCTTCTACTGCGGTTTTTCTTAATATTTCTGGATAAATTATTGGATATTCTGGGGTAAAATATTCTATGGTCAGAGGCAAAGAGAAACGAAGAAAATATACAAAACTCATTCATCTCTTTTGCACCAAATTTTATTTCTTGTTAGCTTTATGAGCAACCTATAAATTAATTAAGATTTCAATATTTATCTATTCAATTTTTGGCTTTTCTGTGAATCAAAGTCTACTTCAAGCTGGAGTACACCATTCATAACAATTGACTTAAAAGTATTATCTTTGAACCTATACACAGGTTCTACTTTTACCAAAGATTTGGATAGCGTTAAAGACTTGAGTAAGCCATTAATATAAATTTGATTCAGGAAAATCAAACTAAGAATTGAATTTTCTTCTTTCAAAGAGTTAAAGTTTAAAACTCAAACTTTTTCAAAAATTTAATTTCTAGAAAAATAATAATAACATAATAAGATTCTAGAAAGAGCTATACGTATATACATATAAGGATTCGTTTTAAGGAAAATAATGTATGTCGGTGATCAAAGATTACACTGTTCTTATCCTATCAAATTAGGAAGATTCCCTCTAACTTGAGAATTACAAAGAAACCATTTTATGCTGAAATATAAATTACAATGCTCTATGCGGCTACTTTGAGAAAACGAATATAATGCCAGATATTATCAAGAGAAATGCTGATATATAATAAGAAAAGTTTTATAATTAGGATTTTTCGTAGTACGCAGACGAAGAGAAAAAGAAACACAAAACCTATTTGCTGGCTTATTCCTCATTTGTCTGTGATCCACGAAAATTCAATTTTAAAGTTTAACATTGTTGGGAATAAAAGTAAGTAAGTAAGTAGACAAATAAGGGAAGGAGCCAAGGTGATGGAAATATAAAGG
>QYTT01095087.1:18432-29749 GCA_006980735.1 Dasypogon diadema
AAATATGTGGTTCACTTACGGGCCAAAGCAACCTGCAGGAGTCATCATAAGGTCAAATAACCCCTTGAATCAATATTCGGTAATTATACATTTTCGGAAAAATTATTTGAGCCAAAAGTTGTGCGACACAAAAACCACTAGATTGGCCTTAATTACCCTCAGAGAGGAATGAAAATGCTCTATTAACATTGCGAGCTGCAACTGCAAACAGCAAAACAGCTTTCGTGGGAGAATAACGTATTAAAATGCATTTTTGTACTGAGGAAGATTTTAAATGTCATTCTCCGGGACTGACGCCGCACCTAAAGTGTTAATTCTTTTAAAAAGCACCTGAAGAAGAATCGTACAAGTATTCGAAACGAATTATAGCTTCTTTTTTTGTTTAATATATAATCGAAGTTAATGGTTTATGAAAATTGAGGGTAGTGTTTTTTAGCGTGTTATACATTTCGACGAATCAGGTAACATTAGTATGTTTCTTTACCTGCAGGAATTAGGTAGTGAGGTCCAAGTATTCGTGGCTACTTTAGGCAGAGGTGAGATAGGAAAAAAGGAGTGGTTATTTTTCGATATTTTCCCCCTATATTACGACACATTTATCAAATCTTTTGCTTCAATACTATTAAAATAGTAGTCTGAAGTTTTGTCTTCAAAATGCTGCCTAACCGCCTCATGGATTTCTCCGTCGGAATTAAACTTCCTTCCCCGCAAATCTAATATCAGTTTGGCAAATAAAAAATGGTCACTTGGGGCCAATTCTGTACTGTAAGGTGGATGATTCAATTCCTCGAAGCCGAATTCCTTAACAACAGCCTTTTAAATGCAGACTGCTGGAGTACAGACACATTATCGTGTAATAGCAGTGCTTTTCGGGACAGTTTTCCTCTCTTTCTTGACACTGGCTTTACGTAGCTTTCGTAGAAATTCAACATATGTAATATGTGGTATTTAAAACGGTATTACGGTCCTTAAAATTCAGCAGTAAAATACCTTCAACATCCCAGAAAATTGTTGTCATAACCTTTTTAATGCTTTGTGCGATCTTCGTTGGTTCCGGTACTGGTTTTCCAGGGCGATGCCACTCCTTTTGGACAAAGGATCATGGTAAAGAACGATAGTTTTATTCCCTATCACAATGTTATGGAAAACATTGTCTACATCGTCTTTTCACAACTCCAAAAATTACTGATAGCACTCAACCTGCCGTACTTTCTGCACTGAGGAAAGAATTTGGGGTACACACCTTTCTTGACGAAACCCGCGTTGTCCTGCGTAACTACCGTTGCTGGCCCTCCACAGCGTGGATCATCTTCAATTGACTCCCGACCCCAGCAAAAAAGCTTTGACCCTCGCAGAATCGTACAGTAAACACCCAAACAAGTTCGGTTGCCATGACAATTGACATACTCAGACATACATTTGGCAAAGTAGATAAAAGTACCAAGAATAAAAAGAATTTTTAAAACAATTGTTTTCTTTTAAAACCAAATTGCACTAAAAAGCAGAAAATGAATTTTCCGTTATTATAAGCTGATCAGAATAATTTTCAAGATGTTATGTTACAGCAAACTATTCATAATATCTTTCATCACAATGCCGATTATTAATAAGTCTAATTATAATATTACTTGAGAAATGAATATAAGTATAATTCAATACCTTGCATAAATATATAATAACATGACTGGAAAGAAAATAGCTAAAGTATACGTGAAGAATTCCAATAGGCTTTATGTGTGGACAAAGAAATGAAAATACTTGCAATGAGGTGCTTTGGATGGCACTATAAAAGCTCAGCTCCATAGGTGTACTGTGAGAATTAATAAAGGTAAAAATGTAAACTTAAATCAAAATGATTAGACAAAGTAATATGTTATGGGAGTCCAATGGTTTTCTTTTTACGTATGTTGAAAATTATTCTGATCAGCTTATAATCACCGAAAAAAATTATTTTCTATACTTTTTAGTGCAGTTTGGTTTTAACAACAAAACCATTTTTATAGGTCTTTTAGTTGATTTATTTTAACTTTAAAAATGCAAACCTTGTGGACATGTCGAATAGAATTGCATCTATCGACTTTAGAGCTTTGCTCTGAAATACTGACATCGATACCCACGTAAACATGTTTTACGTCAAGATTTTCGAAGTCTTTACCTCCTGTGTACCTTTTGAGTGTCCGAGAATTCATTCTACCTCGCCTCCATGGTTTAACAGGGAGTTGAGAGCTTTGAAGAACAAGAAGAACAAACTTTGGAAAGTCTTGGGAGCTATAAGAAAAACTCCTTCATAACGTCTATGAAAATAATTTTTTTAGTCATTAAGTGGGGCAGGTGTTAAAATAGTCACCTTAAAAAAAAATTACTTTTTTAAGTCGATGTATCTGGAAAAGGATAACAGCTTTGTATGGAGGTTTTGTAGGCAACATAATAAATAATTCATTTATATAAAAAATAAAAAGAATAATAGAGGAAGTTTTCGAGGGAAATGCAATTCTTACTAAAATTGATTGAAAAAGAAACATATTTTCCATATTTGAAAGACAATGTTCGTTGAGTGGAAACATCTACATGAATGAAGTTGTATGACGTCAACCGCTTGACCCCGGTCCGGTTCCAACCACAAGTTCGGTCGCATCTAAACAATTCTAAGGTCTAATTCTTTTCTTCAAGCAAGAGGCTCGTGACTTTTCTTTCAATGAACGGCTGGCAAGAAGCCCGGCACTTTTCTTCAAAGAAGCAGTTTTCTCCTGGCAATCTCGATCTCATCAGTGGATATCAATCTCCACCTCGAGTGACAGTTAGTCTATTTCCCCAGGTAACACAAAGGTTTCTTCCACCTGGGGAGATTTTCCGTCTCGCTGTCAGTGAAGCATTCAGCCACCCCAAGAATCGGAGACGGAGAATCATGTTTTTGTACGAGAAGTGCAGTTATTGACAATTATTTTCTCTAAAAACCAATGCTACAGGACTTACCGACTTCGCACAACTTCTTGAAGTGATTGTTGCTGCAAATGACCTGTTATAATATATAAGTAATTCGGGAAAACATGGAACATATAATTTAAGGATCATTAAATTGTTATTATAATTATTAAAAAAAATATACACCTTAAACCTTCATGAATTCGTTTTATTAGCTTGCCCTCCTGGGGCAATTTTGTTTGGAAAAATTCTAGCCAATTGCATGTGTTGACCTATAATGTGCTCTATCCAAACGTAATCTCTAAGATTACCTTTAAACTCGTCTATAGTCTGAAAGAGAAGTGGATAAAGTTGAGGCAGAATTCCATGGTCAAGCGTAGGGAACAAATGGTGAAGCGCATGATCTCCAAAATGCGTTAAAGCTAAAAACTGTGAGCCCTTTAAGTCAGAACGATCAGCAACACTGTCAAGCTGGTAAAGGCCCCAATCCCGATCATTTCTCATTGCATCTCCATCATGTAAAATTTTTGGATGATGGTGGGCAGCATTTACTCCAATTAATGCAAAAGCAAAGCTTGCAACTGCTTCTATATATACCCATGTAAGCACCACATCCTCCAACCTTTTATTACCAAATATGTACATAGTTAAAGGCAGCGAGAAGACTAGTAAATCATCCCAGTAAAGGATATTTCGGTTTATAACCGTATAAAGAATTCTGTAAAAATAAATTCAAGTTCAGTAAGTACAACCTTCGTAAGCATGAAAAATATTTACATACCTGATTACAAGTTGCGTTACACAAGTACCGGTGTAAACAATTGGAGCATATAGCCAAGATATATAACGCTGAATCCAGTTTTTAATGTATGGGTTAGGAATCCAGCAGAAAAACGGCTCGTACATAGATAACTCTAAATCGTGAAATGAATTAGTGTATAAATGATGGGATAAAGCGTGCGATAGACGCCACTCTCTAAAATTCATAAAAGACAAATTAAAAGTATACATTCTCCAATTGTCTCTTTTGTGAAAGTAGTTGTGAGAAGCAATAACCGTCCAACACAAGATTAAGCCCGTTACTAATATTAGGATATTACTTTGTACCATCCCACTTGCAATTGAAAACAAAAATGTTGACATCAGCAGCATAAGGTGTATCGTCTGAAAATATTCAAAATGAGGAAAATCAAGATCAGTACAATTTTTTTTATTAAATTAAATATGTACATCACTACGTTTACTTGGGGAATAGTCGATATCCTGTAACTTCTCCCTTACTCTTTGCTTTAAGGTTTTGTAAAAACCATCATCTCTGAATGTTAAGGTTATATTTCTAGGCATGGAAGCACTTCGAACTTTAAACTGTTTAAGCAAACCTTCCGGTACCAGAGAGATATGATGCGTTTCAAATGCTTCTGTTATATCAGTACCCTGAAAAAATACTTAGTTTATATACATGAATATGAGATATCCAGTTGTAAAACGTGCTAAATGCAGTTAAGTAATGGTTTAGATTTTTAAATGCATAAAAGTCTTTTAAAATTTAGCAACTTTTTTGTTTTTTTTTCTCCTAAATGTGAAATTGTCGCGTAAATAAGGGCTCCGAAATAAACCTGTATTTTGCAACCTAATATAACTGAAAACTCCTAAACGTTTAAAATCCTCAAATGTCACCTAAATGCATTTAACAGGTTTCTCATCTGGCCGCCTCATATTTAATCATGCTGTATAAGTTAACCTTCGTTTGTTCTAACCAGCTTGGTCCTCCAGGGTGGCGTTTAATGAAATCCGTTAAGTCATAAATATCATTATGAATTCTCCAAAGACCTTCAGCATTATCATCAATTCTTTTACCAGCAAGCCAACTACAAAAAAATGGGTTTTAAATTGTATTTACTATCCTAATAAAACAGCATCTATCATCATTGTTTTAATGAATTCTTTTATATGTTTGGTTTAACTGATATTAAAAAGCTTTAATTAGTTTCGATAAATGATGCTTAAGAATTGTTTGGCTATTATTTGAAATAATACAACATGTGCCTGTTATACAGAGTGTTCCAGTCAAAATGTCAAGCGAGCATCCCGAGACATACCAAAATTGGATTTGAAAGTTCTTATTGCCGTAGCTTAGGATAAAGACCCTTTAGTTTATAGTGAACACTATTTTTGTACGATTCTGATACTTTGAACACGGCAGCCTTCTAAACGTGTGTTTATTTACTCTCTTACTCATTTCCGTTTTGTAGTTATAGAGTATAGAGTACTGTAAGTTTAAGCAAACGTTTGTAACCCTTAAAAGTATTCACGATATACAGAAATTAACTATTAATAGGAGAAGAAAAGAAAGCGTTCAAAAGATGTCCGTCGGTCAGCCTTCCCACACTTAATCTCCAGAACGCCAGGCTGCCAATTGTTTAGAGTACATATACTGAGCATATTACATGGTGAATGACATTTGCTATTTTCGAAAGTGTTCGGTATTTAAATCCTTTCGTAAAGTGTGTTGTGGTCACTGCTATCCCTGTGAATTAACTTAGGCCATCAAATGTAATAGAACGAAACTCACAAGATCACCAGCACTGTGCAGCAATTTTCCCAGAGGTCGCGGTGTCAACAGTGACCTAGCAGTCTCCTCCCCTCGGCTATCCAAGCGCAAATACAATTTACCTGAGACGCCCCATGTTAATGAAACCAATGTTTTGGAGACAAGAGGGCATAAAAAAGGGATACAAAGTCGACTAGATTTGCCGAGTAAAATCAATTTTGTTTCACCACGATATTTATCTGTCGGCATTTGCAGTGAGGTAGGATCTAACGTAACTTAATATTTTCCTACTTATTTGAAAATATTTGTGCTTGTAGTTTAGTGAGATTTCACAAAGACTCCCGGAGAACGAGAAGATATGTTATGAATAGAAATGGAGATATTTAGCTAAAATAGTTGAATAGTTAAACAGTAGAATGTGACAGGATCTTATGTCTATCCAAAATTACGTTAAGAGTCTTACCATTATTATCTTAGATAAGTACATATAATTCTTCTTGGCATTGACTTTACACTTTTCTAATTTGGTCGTGATCCAAACGGATCGCAAAACATTTAACGAACAGCCGTCAATCATATTGACTGTCTAGTGGGCACTTCTGCAGAAACCATGGTTTTTGGGGGACCCCTTTCTTGTGCAAGCTATGACAATTATCAATCCGTTTGTTTCTTCGTTGAGTCGGTTGAACTTGAACTAATAAGTTATCTAACTTTGAGCGATCATTACCGAACCGTTAAGGAAATAATACTCAGTATCCTACAAACACATGTATTTTGACTAGATTTACATTAGCATACTCAGTTGACAGCCTATGTAACCTGACCCAGTTTGATTTTTGAAAAAAAGAATTTTTGAAAAGTCTAAGTAGACTCATTTTTTTTATGAATTGAAAGCTCAGACAGAAAAGAGTACTTACGTCGTGTGACTATTGTTATTCACGTTGTTGGTTGAATTATGAATAAGGCGCATAAAAGTATTTATAATTAAGCAAGTTAAGTAAATCATCTTCCTTTTTGTGTAAACGATGTAAGCAAATTTCTTGGAGGTGATATAGTTTCCAAGGAATTAGGAGAGGTAAGAAATGGTAGATAGTAACATTGTATAGCTATAGATGAGTACACAAATTTTTGTTTGACGATGAATTAAAGAAACCCATGCGGACGTAAGTTTGTTTTTTGCTCGCTGACCCCCTTGATTCATCCTCCGGTAGAATAAACCCAAATTTAAGCGTTTAGGTAGCAACCGGCGAGGGACCAAATAGGGACGTCTCACAACATGGGCCACCGGATGTCATAGGGTGGATGGGGCATAGCCAAGGAGGAGTCACTACCATCAGACTCCCCCCACCGCTAAGCATGTTGGAGAGCGGGGACCCCGCAGCTGGGTTTCCTTCTCTCCCTAATTTTTTTGTCTTTTTTCCTCCTTTTCTTTTTTTCTAAATTTGTTTTTTTCTCCTTCCCCCTCCTCATCTTTTTTGTATATTTTTTTTATTTCTCTTTTCTTGTCTTTGTCTATTTTTTTCTTCCCTTTTTTCTCTTTTTTTTCTTTCCCTGTCTTTTCCTTCACCCTCCCTCCGGCACGATACTTTTTTTGTAACTAGGCATTCAGAGGAGGCGGCGGTTTTCCGGAACCCACCCCACATCCCCGCAAGCTAGCCGTCAAGCGTGCCGGCCGCCACTAGCCATTCCGAGGCACCTGAGCCGGGGCATCCAGGAGCGACTGGACCAGGCCTGGAGACTCCAGAAGCGAGCCCTCTAGGAGGACTTCGACATGGATACTCGCCTCTCATTAGGATGGGGTCCATGGCGGGGCCTCCTGAGGGTAAGAGCTCCTCCCGGCTTCCATCAGCCTCTCATCGGGGCTGACTGGTCAGGAGGAATACTCTCGTGCATCCTACGAGATCTCCCGGCTGGCTCAGTCTAGAGCATGAGGCTCACTTGAGTCTCAGCTCTGGCCTCCACGGCCAGCTCCTTGGTGGCCCAGATGCCACCACTCCCACACCTAGTCCCATTACAAGTGAAATATTACTGCAGATGAATGGCTTGAATGATTACTGCGAAAAAAAGATAAAGGCTAGTTTCTTCTTCAACGACCGATGTTACCAGACTAAATCTAGTCGCGTTGCCGGTCTATATTAGGCTCTCGGGGAGAACTTTTTCGCTGCTAGTTACTAACTGGGCAGTTGTCTATATAATGGCAATTACATCGGCGCATCCCTTTTTGTTTTTTTATTTTTTATTCTTTATATTACAGGGTACCGAGTTGCAACTTTGTATTGTATTTATGCCGCTGTTGCCGCATTCGGACTTGTTAACTTGGAAAAAAGGGTTTAGAAGGTCGAGCGAAAGTGTCGATGTACATTTTGTTTAAACAACGGCAGCCTATAGTCACCGGGAAAACAAAAGATGGAAATCTGTTCCACATTCGTACAGTTCTGCTCAAGGATTTTCTAATCTCCACTGTCCTGCTAGGTCTCAAGAACGAAATGATGTAGGCGGCTCGCTCCGCATATTTCCATAAGAATAATAAAAATGTTACCACTGTCGTGCTGGTATTATCACTACTCAAAAGGGAAGCATTGGGAAAAGAAACTAATAGCGATTTCGTTTCATCGTTGGTGACCTACTAGTGATGCACTTTTCGCGTAATTCTGCACTCAGAATGTCCCTTATTTGACAGCAAAACTTGAAAAAATTCGCGCAGAAGTGCGGCACTGAGTGTACTCGAGTTCGCGGCGATGCATACCACTGCATAAAGACAAATTTGACAAGTGCACTTTATTTTGGTAGAAAAGTGAACAGGAAGTTTACATTTAGGACTTTTCAATGGAAAAGCTTTTCAATAACTTTTTAAAGGTAGGAAATTTAGTTAGTGCTTAAAGTGAACTTGTGTATTGTGATATTTTTCTGGATACTAATGTTTGTAACCAGAGAAAAAGCGTTCATTTGATCCACTGAATAGTGCAGCACTGGCCGAGTGTCATGAAACAGTGAAACGAAAACGCTATAATATCAAGGAATGGCCAATCATACAGCCATGCATAATTTAAAGGTTTGGGAGCTAGTATATGCAAGATATAGCGAAAACTGAATAACATTGAGATGAAATGACTTTTTTGGTGAACAGATTAGGTTGAAATACCAGCACATATAAATGGCATTGAGTCTGCCTTTTTAATTTCTTATAAAATGCAAACAGTTATATATGCGTATTCATATTGCTAAAAGATTTATTCTTCCGGCCATGACTACGGACGAAAAAACTTTTACGTCATTCATCATAATAGAGAGAAAAAAGTTGCAAATGAGATAAATATTTCACACGGCACAACTGTTACAAAATTCACATAACATAATTTACATTAAAACAACTGTACAACAAATAGTATGAAAACATTAAATAAATTAAACCAAATTTAATAATTTTTTTGAAATTAGACATTTTTATAGAAGGGCTTTATGTACAATTTTTCTATCAGAAAATGTAAACAATTCTTATCATTTCTTGGGTGTGCGTCCTTCTTCCGGTTATAAAGGCCTATTGTTACAAAACCGAAATAAAAGTTACAAAAATCCTGCTTTCTGATACTTCTGATATATTTGCAGAAATATTGTGCTTACATACCGTAAAATTAGAGGAACATAACCATGTCGGAAATTATTCCCAACAAAATCGACTACTCATCAACTACTGACGGTCCAGTTTCCATAATAATTGACATTCCGGTCATGTAGCTTTATGCACTTCTAGATTAACATAAATTCTATTTATCTCACCTATGAGCAGTTTTTAGAAGTTCATCTCGGTACGATGGGTATTTATTAGATATACTAGATTTCTTCCAAAAATCACTCTTTGTGTTGACTTTCATTTTTTACCTTTAACTAATTATCTGAGAAATTGAACTATCACTACAATCGAAGGTTGAATAAACCTCGAATAACCTGTTCACAACAGACCGTACCGCGGCGGTTTCGCTTCAAGTAAACTGCAGCCCCGGTTTCAGCGTAACAAGCTTTTAACGACGGAAGAGAAACACAATCGAGCTCTAAAAGCTGCTTCAGACTAACTTTTGCTAGGTAAACAAAACTACTTTATAACCCATGAAGTTAGGAAGTTAGTTGAGAATTGCAGAGATTCTGTGAGAATAAGTTAAATAGATCACCGCTTAAGAGTTTCACGGAGCGATGCCACCCTTGGTATTTTTTTTTTGGAGTATACTTCGCTAAAAATCGAAGTAAAATGAATTCAAATTGGAGTAGATTTTTTAATAACACCATTTAAACGGATTACAACGAAAAAAACCTGTTCAACCACGAACCGAACCAGAAGATTTGTTCGCCACACTTCTTATCAAAGTTGCTCTTGCGTCTGAAGTTCAATTTTTGAAGATGCAGACTACAGATTATTATATAAAGCTTGTTCACATACTCGCCTTCTCATAACATTTGTGTGGTTTTTAATTCTGTATTTAACTTCAAAAATGCTTTGTTTTTACCTTCCGTGTCGACGGCTATTATCTGATTTCAAAGTAGATAGAAAAAAAGTAGAGTAGGTAATTTTCTCGCCAAAAACGAAGTAGATTTACTCCGATTGGAGTATGGTGGCAACGCTACGCGCACGCACGGCATAGTAAATAATTTTTAACCCTAGAACACTAACGCTCTTACAATTTAGAGAAAGACTGATATTTAACAAAAGCTTATTTTACTAGACCAAAAATTTACTAATTAAACTGAACTTTACTTCGATATTACAACAGAAAGGAAAATTTATTTTATCGATTATATTCAATCACAACAAATTCGAACAATGATAATTTAACATCAGAAATAATAATTCACTTTTCCCATATATTAATGTAATAAATTTAAAAATGTTCAAAATTCCAAATATTTAATAGTATTACTAGGTCAAATAGGAAAAAAATTAATTCAACCCTAATTACATGCATTAAAAATTTTGGACTTTTGTGTTCTCCAGCTTTTTTATATTTGAAACAAAAAGTTTTTGCCATACTTCCTTTTTAGGTTTTCGTACGTCCAAATGAAAAAACGAACCCTTACAGAATCACTCGTGTGCCTGTCTGTCCGTCTGTCACAGCCAATCTGGTCCGAATCTACTGGACCGATTAAGTTGAAATTTGGTACAGATATGAATATCTGTGACCCAAACACGGACGTGTAACGTAAACAAATGAATTTTGAAATGGGGGTCACTTTTGGGGGCTAAATTATAAAATAAAAAAAAAAGTTTTGCAAACTGTACCGTGTGACATATCAAATGAAATATATTTTTTATATTGTCTCAAATATATTTTTTTTTTATAATTTTAAAATAAATAGTTGTAAAGTTATTGAAGAAAATAGATGAAAATTGACCATCCCCCCCCCCATTTATCTTCGAAACTATGATCCTAAAATTTTGAAAAAAAAATATTGAAAATAGTTCTTTACTTATAGAATACAGGAAAACCTATAAGAAGTCTATGGTTTTAAAATAACATGGTAAATTTCTCAATATTGCGCGTACAAACTTTTGCAGTTGGAAATGTATGGGAGAACATGTTTTGCAACTACAAATTTGATCTTGGGATAAATTATTGATACTACTAGTTCCACTTAACTATGCCAGGCATCCGTCACTCTTCGTATCCAGCGCACTAAGTACCTACAGCTCAACGCTCCGTCAAGTGGCAAATCGGTCAAGGACGCCGCACGCCTAGCGAGCACACGTATTTGGGTCGGATTTAAGAAAACAAGGTAGATAACATATTCATCGTATCGAGCCCTCTCCACGCGAGTTCAACTCACACTTGTCCGGTTTTTTATAGGGACAAATTG
>QYTT01095089.1:0-10282 GCA_006980735.1 Dasypogon diadema
TTTGACATTTCATTTGCAACTGACTTCATTCGTTCAAAAATGCAGACGATTATGGTTCTCCTCGAATTGTATATTTTTTTGCAAAAGAACAAAAGTAACATTTTTTCCATAAAATCTATTTTTTACGAAAAAGGCCGAATTTACGTTCGTTGAACGTCTCTAAAATTAGAAATTATGAAGGACCAAATGTGAACTTACCAGGAGGATACTGAATTTTCTTCGTTCCACTTAAGCTTAGTGCAGAAATCGTTCAGCTGACTGGATTCTGCTACTGACTAGTCAAGCTGAGTAACCTGTGATTATGATTTGACTTTTATCTTCCATTACACCATTAGTACACCTAACTAGTACTAATAAAAAACATTCTTGAGTACACATTGTAAATGAACAAATGCGTATAAGTAAATGAAATGTCTGAGCCGAGGGTTTATTTCCAGTTCTGGGTCACAATGCAAGATTCGCAAAAATCCGGACAACACACTTCAACAAACCCAATACATTGTAGCTATGAAAGTAAAGTGGTTCAGTATTTTTATTACAAAATGCCTATGATACAACAAGTCTGATATAACAGTTAAGCGATCTTTTTATGGAGTGATAAATGCTACTATTTTGACGTAATATACTC
Organism: Dasypogon diadema; assembly: GCA_006980735.1. Classification (NCBI taxonomy): domain Eukaryota; kingdom Metazoa; phylum Arthropoda; class Insecta; order Diptera; family Asilidae; genus Dasypogon; species Dasypogon diadema. The sequence continues at coordinate 629 of QYTT01095089.1, forward strand.
GTATTGATTTAAAATTGCTTCCGGGATTTTTTCCTCTAAAAATGATCGAGAGATTTTGGCAGCTCGGATAAATGCCTCCAGAAAATGTATAGCAGTCAAGGTATCTTCATTGAACTCTTGTTTTGTGCTAAAATATGGAAGAAAATCAGTGGTTGGGGAATTATTAACACTTATAACACTTCCATTTACCTCAAACTATAATCCAGAAATGAAGTCACATACTGGCACATATAGTCCAGGTACAGATTTGTAATTTGTTTATGAAACTGTTGTAGAACGGTAAGAATGCCAAAAAGAAGTGGAACTCCATCTATATGATCATTATACTTTTTCGACAACAGACTGTTTACGTTTTTCATAAAATGGAGCCTTGGAATGTGGGATATTGTAAATAGAAACATGAAAAGAGATACATAGTGTGAGTTCTTTGTAACCATAAAAATTTGTTGTAGGGGATCATAAAGTCCAGCGAACTGTAAGTAATCATTAAATTCAAACAGTAGTTCATTTCTTGGACAGGGTTTTTCTGGATTATCTTGGTGAGCATTGAAAGCATTAAGAAGTGCCCTAAAATTAACGAAACCAATTTAGTGCACGAGAAGAAAATTCGTAGATATTGTACCTGTTAAAAGTATTAAGAGACGACTCCAAATTTTTCGAATTAAACTTGCAACTGTTATTCAATTCATATGCGATGTGGCGTCGAAGAATTTGTTTATGTCCAGTTTCCAGAATCCATTCTAAGAGTTTGGGCCACACTTTTATCCATCGGCTTGTGTAGTTCAAATAAAATTTGTTTGGATTTAGAATAATTTGTTTTGACTCAAGTTCCTTTGTTAGTGTATTTAACATTTCCAGCCACATTTTATCAGTGCTGATATTTTTTTGAATTTTCTGAACGTTTTGCTGCAGGTCTGTAATAAACATGAACGTGTAAAGTTTATCCAATCCAACTAAGCCAACAGGTCCAATAGCTTCTCTAACTTTTGTGAACAAATTAGAGTCAAAGATCTCTTTGTGAGTCTTTCTGTCGTACCAAGCACCTTTAAGTTCCAAGTAAATAGCAACCCTATAATCGGTGGTTTGTAAAATTTCCCTTGCTAAGCGACCAATAAAATTATTGGAGAGAGAATCGGAACTTGGGGGCGTGTACGTAGGTATCGGAATTGTGGCACTCTGGTAGGACGATTGCCAATCTTGTACTTTATTCCTCAAGTAGTTGTTACATTCTCTTTCTACGTTGTAGTTGATAATTCTGGAGAGCTAAAAATATAAATTGGTTGTAATCAAAAAATACATTCGATACCAATTAATTATAAAAATTTTGTTACGGCTAATCGCCCCTACCCTAGTTAAAGCAAGTGCAAAACTTTTTCACTAAACTCTGATATAAAGGGCGTTGTTCGTTTTTTCACGAGGAAGCCAAGGCTTCGGGTGTACTCTATCATACTTAGGGTTACCAACTCCAGATCAAAAGGGATCGGGAGAAGATAACTGAAAAGTCGGGAAATATGAAAGAATATTGGGAGAAACAAAGCCAAACTAATTCAAATCAATTATAATTAAAAAATAAATCAACAAAATAAAAAATATATTTGAGAAACATAAACACTTTTGTATGTAAATTTATAAAGGTACGCATGTATATATTAAAATAAATACAAATTCACAGCTTTTGGTACTTTTCAGCTCCTTGGCTTAATTTAAGAATATTTTCTCCTTCAGATGACCTCAAGAAATCCAAGAATTCTTGTGCAAATTTCCACATTTATTGTATTTATTTTAAGTTTATTTCTTTCATCTGTCCAAAGAAAAAGCTCTTTCCACAAACACGTTTGAAACAGGTATTGAGAATATTACCTGGACAATCTTTCCTAACTCTCTTAGTTGATTATTTTGGAGTAATTTACTCCAAACTTTTTGAATTAAATTTGAATTATCTTGAGAAGTAGTTAGTATTTTTTCATCCAAAAACATTTGTCTAATTACATCTTCACTATCTCGAATAGTGTCAATTTCCTCATATAAAACGTCTTTATCACACGATAAATTTAAAATTTCAATTACATCGAAGCGGTTTGGTACCGATATTAACAGACAATATAGATAAATGGACTTTTTTAATTTGAATTGAAATTTGACAAAAAGCGGGAGGCATGATTAATGAAACTGGAGAGCTGGAGGTTGTGATAAAAAACTGGGATCTCACGTCAAATCGGGAGAAGTGGCAACCCTGATACTACCTACAGCCTTACCGAAAAGAAAAGTGGAAGTAAATAGGGATTAAGATTATGTAAAACACTTGTTTAGTCAGGGAAGAAGTGCAGCACTTTAATAGGTGCCATTAGGTCCGGTGGTTCGCAAGTAATTTATAAACCTTGTACGTCCGGAAATTACACGGCCCCTGTTTAGACTTGCACGCTGAGGGAACTGGTGGGATCTCTGTACTAAATGGGATGCTCTGCTAGTGTCTGATCTCAAGGAGTGGCAAATGTAGACAACAGCTTGGAGCCAGAATAACGGAATCAGCGAAATCACAACAAAATCCAAAATTGATAAAATCTAGAAACGTAAAATCCGGGAACGATAAAGTCCAGAAAGAAAGGAATCTAATTTATATATTAATTATACAAAGAAAGCTCCCGCTTCCGTATTTCAGCCACTTTTTTATATGGAGTTTCATCGAGCTTTTCTTGAAATTTTATAATGGCAACACTGACCCGCATCAGTTCGGGGTTATGTTCATTACTTTGGGGTTGCGTTCCTGGGTAACTTTGGTGTTAAGTTCGGTGTTTGCCACCGATAAGAATGCAATACATGGATTTATTGGAACTTTTTACATTATACTGCACGGTAAAATATTTTGCAGGTGTCTTTTTGTCTGCTTGCTTGCATGGGAGGATTAGGCCTACAGGGGAGGGACACCTACACCTCTGAAAAAAAACGCGCTTTGAAATTTAAGGTGCAAATTGAGGGAACATGTAAAAACGTTATGTCACTCATATACCTTCAATTTGTGCAATTGCACAGGGATCTCCTAGTTTCCATAACTATTTGCATTTCGACCCCGATTTCCCGGATTTTGATAATAAAAATATCTTTCGTTACTTAAGAATTCATATTGTTTAAATTTGCTTGTGATAAATTTGAATCGTGATTCCTTAGTCTTACGCGATTTACTTACTACTACGTGGCTTTTCAACGCATTTTGCTTATTACGTGTGGCGCTGGCAAAACATGCCAAAGTCGAGATGAACTTTTTACGCATGCAAGCTCCAAAGAGAGTTTCACATTTTTACTTGGAGTACAAGACTTCTATCACTGATAAGTGAAACGAGAACGAAGTCAGTCGGTGGTACAGTGCGGAGCCGAAAAGATCATTTTACTTACCGTGGTATCTTCCCAACGATATTTGGCCAGGGCCATAGTTTTGCACCTCGCGTGCTATTATATTGTAAAAGAATTCCATTTGTTTTGAGTTAAAATAAAGTTGTTTAAAGTCGGAGCGCTGAGTTCATTTTTTATGCGCGCCGCATTACGGTTACTAGTGACATATACATTAGTACTATTCATATATATATATATATATATATATATGCTCGCTACTCAGGGCCTTTCCGAATCCAAATCTTTATTTTATTATAATAAAATGTAAGGGCACGAAATAAGCTTAGCTATTAGAAAAGTTTGCAGGAAGACAAGAAAACCTGTCCAGATTCGTTTGCTTTAAATTTTCAACGAACGTCAAAATAGAATCAAATCAACTCAGTAGTTGACTTCGTCGTGTAGCAATCCTGTAATTTAATTGCTATACAAAATAGGTAAATTTGATAGCATAGACTTGAAATCGGACATAAACTTATTGTTATATCGAGACGAAGACGAAGATAAAGACTTGTATTCGGAAAGGCCCTAAGAATTCTTAGGTCTTCCAGGCGGAGATCAAGGCAATTCTGGAGGCGGGTTGATGTCTTCGGAACCTGCATCCACAAGGACTGAGGATTGCAATCTGCATCGACAGCCAGGCGGCTATCAAGGCCCTTATGAAACCCTTCGTCACCTCAAAATTGGTTAGGGATTGGAAGCTTAATGACTTGTCCCGAGAAAACAAATTACTCATTCTGTGGGTGCCAGGCCACAATGGCATCTATGGTAATGAAAAGGCTGACGAGGAGGGGGGCGACAGGGAGGGGGGCAGATCTAAATGGCGTGCCCTTCTCTACGGGAATGATATCTAAATATTTACTTGGGCGTATCGCGGACTGAGCAAATGACCAACATCGTCAATTGTGGGACGTGACACAGATCGCGAGAACGACAAGGGAATTGTGGGGCCAACCAAACGCCAGCTCTACTGCAAAACTGTTACAACTAAACGAGCAACCTTTAAGAGTGCTGATATCTATCCTTATGGGGCACAGCTCCTTGAAAGCACATCAACAGAAGATCGGCCGCTCTAATGTCGCCGACTGTAGGGGATGAGGGAAGGAGACGGAAACGATGACGCACTTTTTGTGTCACGGCCTGTCACTCTCGACGGAAAGATGCAGATACCTGGAACATCACTTCTTTGATGAACTGCGCGAGGTGAGCGAAAGGGGGTGGGAGCGTATCCTGGGCTTCACCAAGTCAACTGGTTGGCTGGACCGTTGACAGCATCTACTCTCACGGAGCAATGGGCCTAGTAATGGCCTACATTCAAGGGACTGTTTCTATAGGTTCACGCAACTTAAAAAAAACTGTCAAGCCATTTCTAGGCTTATCTGGGAGTACAGGACACTATCCAATAAGTTAGAACGGCGGAACGAGGTAATATTTCCGTATATTCCGGAATATCGGAGAATAAAAGGGAATTAAATGGCCGAGAAAAGTTTAAATAGAAGGTTTACATATTTTTGGCTCCGATATACATATGCAATTTTAAGAATTGGGATTAAATTACTGGACTGAGGTTTAAACTCTTTATAAGCCCTAAACTAGAAAAGCCCAATCGCAAGACTCTTATACACCTGCTTAGTTCTTACAAGTTCTGCGTGGTTACGAAGTCATCACAAGACTAAGACTTCTGTATCTTTGTTCTACATTCCTGGAGCAGATAGTCTACTGCAATATAGTCAAATTGGATTAGTTGAAACTCTGCATCTTTTGATCTAACTTTGGAGGCCGCAGTGCCGTTGAGCTTGTGCTCACGCGGGGACTTCTATCATTTTCAAATTGTAAATATTTGAAAAAAAGAATGACAACATCACTTTGAAGCTTCATGACATAGAAAAATGGCAATGTTTTAAAATATAGTAGAGTATATACAAACCTCTTCTTGCAAAATTTTTAATCCGTGAACATTAAGGTAATCTTGAATGTATTCAAACGATCTCCGGTACCCATCAATGGTTTTTGCTAGGGCCACTAATTTACTTTCTAATTCGGATGGTTTTCCTTTAACATTGAAAATCAAACCTGTGTGCAATGCGTTTGATAAATTGTTGACAAGCTCTTTGCGAATGCCATCTTCAAGCAATAGTTTCGGATCCAATTCAATAACACCAACTAAGGTTTTTTTCATCATCAAAATACCCTCCGTGAACACTGAAATTGAATACGTCAGATTAGCAACAGCATATCTCTCAGTAAATTGTGCGTATTCCTTAAGCTTTTCCTTTTCCAATCTGGTTGGCATTTCTTTGATCTCTTCGGTTTGGAGTTTAATAATTTGCGCCAAAATACCAAACATAGTCTCTGGTATTATTTGTACAACTTTTCTAACGTAGTTAGCTAATTCATTTGAGTAATATTGCGATACTGAGATGAGGTCTTCGCTATGAGCTTGATTTATTCGTAGAAGAGGAATCTCTAGAGCACTAGCTAACTTTAAAAAAGTTGCTCGCAGTTTAATTACAAGTGACGGTTCCTCTTTTATACTTTTCTGCATAATATGTGTGTAATAACTGTCAATTGAACGCCAAGCGTAACTCAAATCGCTAATTAATTGAATATTGATAAGGACGTCTTCTTTAATATTTATTACTTGAATCATACTGTGAAGGAATTTCCTTGTTTCTAACAAATATTGTTTTATTTGCATGTTAGATTCTAAGTTGTGAAATTCTTGGACTTCTTCTAATGCCTGGATAAGTTGAATTATTTTTCTTCCTGATATATTCGAGTTTTCTTGGGACAGATTTGAGATTTCTTTGGAAATTTCTAAAAACCATAGTCTCAAGTTATCATTTTTTTCTATTTTTGACAAAGGTCTTGTGCCAGAGAATGCTTCACCCAGTTCATTAATTCGATCCACACACTCTCTTTTATAACTGTCCCATCTTTTTGTCTTTTCGCTCATTAATTCCTTAAGTATCTCCTTGACTTTGAGTTCAAGCTGGCTTGTATTCAGCAATAATTCAAAAATCTCCGTGTTTTTAAATTCTGTTTCGGGCATAACTTGATCTAAAATCTGTTTAGCTTTTTTGCTTCCCCCAAACTCAAAAATCGCGGTGCTTGTGTGTAAGAAATACCAACGTAATGTGACATTGCAGTCTCTTATTAAATTAATGACTTTTGTAATATTTTGAACCAGAAAACTCTCCGTTAAAGTACCTTCCTTTAGAATTTCATTTGATTTCGGAAGGAGTCTCTTTAGTTTTTCTTTATATTTGCTGCAGAGGACTTTAAGAGGAGAATTCTCAACAACTGCACTTAGAGCAGCTTTTGCTGCTTTACAATGGTCCCAAGCATCCAATAAATTCACAGTTATTCCCATGTAAATAGGCACAACCCAGTTGTCAGAAAAAAACTTATCTGTGATCTCTCTCATCTGGGAAATCTGATTATGGAGAATTTGGGGTGAAAAATAAAGGCAAATGAAGAGCATGCCCGCTTGATTTGAAAGGGCAGTTGACCTGTGGTCAGGATGAGGATAAACACTTATTTGATTGTAGATGTCATCTGATCGTAAACGCCCAATCACCATATCAACGAAATTTTGATCAAAACTGAAACGACTGCAAACAAAACCATCAAAACCTTTTAAAATTTTCACAAATTTACTTAAAGTACCTGAAATAATTTTCTGGATAATTTGGAATTCGTTTTGCATTTGGACCTGTTGTAAAACCTGTAGATCGTAACAACATGCACACATCATCAATGTTACTCTCTCCATGGGATTTATTAGCGCTATATCTATAGTAAGAGATGATCAGTCTCTCTCTTATAACACCCGGAATGTATAAGTCTTGCACAAGCAACATGACCCCAAACAAATAAAGAGCCTCACACTATTACAAATATATATACACTTTATAAATACTTTAATCAAGTTAGGAAAGGCATTTACCAGCAGCTGCTTTCCCTCATCATCTTGCAGAACTGACTCTAGAGTTTGTTGGATAAAGTGACCATCATTTAGTTCTTGAATGAAGTTCTTTAAGTCGGTTGCATATTGATGAGTGCTTTCAAATGCTAAATAAAATCTGGTCAGGATCTCTATATAATTATCACGGAATTCTTCGTCCAAATCTTGCAATTCCTGAAAAGATTTTATATCATCCAAGAAATAGTGGTATTAATTAGGATTTACTTCATTGCTTTCAATTTTCTTTTCATGAGCTTCTGCTATTTTGAGATAATTAAAATCCAAAATGATGTCTTTATATTTTTGTTGGTCAGCTTTTGTTTCAAGCCTAAAATAAAAGAAGCATAGAATTTACTCATTCTGCAAACCTCCAAATTCCTTAAAATAGAAAGAAATTAAAAATTTTGTAAATGCAAGTAGAGTTCCACAAAAATTTTATGAGTGTTTTAAATTATTTGCATGGAAAATATTAAGATAAAAGGAAATTAACAAAAAATTTAATGAAAAATCTTTCTAAAGAGACTGACTAAAATAATGTAATGAGCAATGTAATCAATAGAATCGATTTGGATGGAGTGCACGATTATTCATAGGTAATTTACTGGACTCTGGTGTTTGGTCGCGCTTGGATACGGGCAACGATATATAGACTACCTTAAAAGAACCATCGATTTATAATTTTTTTTAAATAATAGTATATTATGCAGAAAAGGAAATAAACAAGAATTATTACAAAAGATAAAAAACCCGACTTCAAAAATTGAAAATTAAATAAATTTTAATTTTGCAAGTGGAGACGGACGAAACATCAGTTTCATATTAATGCTTTTGAATTTGTCTTGTCTTGATGGAAGTAAATATTTTATCTTTTTCATTGTTAACCCTTGCCTATTCAGAGCTTTTGAAAAATGTTCTTTTAATTACTTTAAATGAAAATGACCTACCAAGCCAGCAACATTAGCATATAAGCAGTATGAAAAGTACAAAAATTTATGCTAACCAATATTAGGAAATCTTATTTTGTAGATTAAAAATTAACGAATATTTGAATTATAAAAAACATATTCTATAAACATCGAATAAAAATTATAAATGTATACATATACTTTTAAAATTATACACACTTCCAGTACGAGGTCTCATCCGAGAAAAAGCTCACAAAAATGAATTCTACTTCCCATTGCCGATATGCATTTTCCTAAATTAAATTGTGTTCTTGTTGCAAACCCACTGACGTTTTATTAGGGGTAGCATAAGTAAGTAATGTCATTTGTTCTGTTAAAGTATAAATTCAGTTTTTGTTTTGTAAAGTGGCGCTTTACACACAATAGTCTTCTACGACCTTCTCCCATTTGGTTATCAGCTTCTCTATTCCAGCTTTAAAAAGTTCTGAGGTTTCTGATTAAAACAACTCAATCATTGCATTTCCGAGGATCTGAAAAGATGATAATCAGATGGGTCAACGTCTGGAGAAAGGAGGAGAACTTTCCATCCTAGTTTCATTTTCTAATTCTTTGTTGTGTAATCCTCATAGCATGTGGCGTTATTATTTTGGAGCGGTATCATGTTGAAGGATAACACTTTCTTTGTTAGGCAAAACAGGATATTTTTCTGTAATTGCCACTTTTAATCGGCCAAGTTGACCACAATAAACGTCCGCAGTAACGATTTTCCCAACATTATGCAGTTAAAAGCGAACCACACCATGGATATGTAGCGTTTAGCTACATTTTCTTTATATATTTATCACTGTTACTAATTTGATTTGAAATCGAAAAAATGTCTAAATAGTTTTTCAATTAAAACATGAACACTTTGAAAAATAAATTTCTGTTCATCTCAGACACCCATCTACTTTGCATAAAAACTTTCAGGAAAATTGAGTATACACTGAAATGTGTCATAGATTAAAAAATAAAAGCTGAGAGTTAGAAAAGTTTTAGAGTTCATTCTAATAGCTGCCGTAGTTCTGTTCGTTATCGAGAGTTTAATTTTAAACATAAATTTAATTAAAAATAATTAAAAGTGTTCTTTAATTCTTAATAATTTTGATGTGCAATAAATATAATAAACAGTGAATTTAATTAATTGTATTTTTCTCGGAAAATAAAGTAAAATTTCAAAATAATGGCTAGCTATAGTTCATACAAGGATTTCTAGCTATTATAGATATTCCACCAAACACGGCACTTTTAAGCCCCCTGTATCTTCTTTGGTGGTAAAGCTAGAAATTTTAGTTACGAACAGATCTTACTGAACCTACCTCTACCCGCAAATTACAAGTTTGTACCTAATATTTTATT
>QYTT01095089.1:13718-36044 GCA_006980735.1 Dasypogon diadema
CTCTATACCACTTTTTATTTTCGATTTATTATAACCACTTCCTCAATCTCCCTTTCCTAGAAAAGTAGCAGGAAATTATCCAAACGAACAAAGTTACAGGCCACAAAATGTTGCCACATCCATGTTGCACTCCACAAAAATATTCGTAGTTTTTCCAAGAAATCGAAGGAATACCATAGACGTCATAATATAAATAGACGGGTTTTCAAACAAACGCATACTAGATATTGTTTACCAAAATTATTTCAAAATATAAAGCCTGAAACAGCGCAGCCGAACAGCCAAAAGTTAGACAGCATATGTTTCCATAAAGTGAAACAGATTACGAGCAGCGAAGCCGATCAGCGAAATGTGGCTGCTCGGTCATGGCTGTTTGCTGTTCTGTGCTGCCAACTGGGAAAGGGAAAAATTGAGAACATTTCAGCCAAATTTGCGGTTGTTATTGTGGCAAAACCTTTGCTGCGCCACTTTATAATCTCTTCCATTGAACAGCGTTTCTGTTTGGTTACTCAATTCGCTGTTTGCCTGCACTGCTCAGTATTTGTAATCTGTTTCAGGCTTAACTCTCTACCTTAAACTCAAAATATGGAACTGAACTAAAATTTTTTCCATTAAAGGGAAAAAAGATGCACAGTTTTATATATCTATCCTTTGCATATTCAAAAATTTATTTGACATTTTCCAGGCAAGGCAAGGCAGTTAGAAAGAATTTCGATTATACTGAGTTAAAGTCTTTTTTGAACGATTTTAGTAATTGCGTACCAGATTTTTTTAAATATATATACAGGGTGTCCCAAAACTCAACGTCAAGCCGGCACCAGTGGATACACCAGTTTATGAGTGTTCATAAAAAAATATTAAAAAAATTACATGTCTGATCATTTCTGAGATTTAGAAAGTTTTTTATGAATTGTGAAAATCGCAACCTTGCACCCTACTTTTAGATACTGTAACTACAAATTTACATATTTTTTCATAGTAATGCTTGTTACGCAATTCTGAATAACCCTGCTATTTGTCACGATTCTAAATAATACCAAAAGTTGCATATTTTCTGAAAAAACATGATCTTCTCTCAAGTTTATGAGTTAAAATTGTTTTCTATGGTAACTTTGAGGTTACATACTGTAAAAATATGTACTACGCTAACCTGGCAAGTTATTTTAAAAGATGGCCCATTTAATCGTGTCTTCAAAATGGTACCACACTTAGTAATTTCCACTCTAAAAAAAATAATATTTGACCTCATTTGCAAAATGACCATTTTTCAAAAAATATCAAATAATTATTTGTAAGTATAATAATTACCGTTGTACTTAGTTTTGTAAAGTCCGAGTAGAAAGCCTAATTGCTGAAATCAATTTAATCTCAAATGAACGCAGTCAACTTACCTGAATTTACTGGGCTGTTCAAAACTTGAACTTCACTGAATTATAATATTTCTACAGTGCCTACGTATTTGTAATTAGCTGTATTATAGAAAACCTCAGATATATGAACTTTTCTTCCCGAGCGGATATAGGTGCACTCAAAGGGTTAAAGTGTAGCATTTATATTTCTTGCAACTAAATATCTGCACACCTTGCACATGTACTGTGGGACAGTTACTAAACAAAACTGTGTCTTTTGCGCTTTATTTCAATAAATACAGAACTGATTTTGTATTGTTATTTTATGCTATCGACAGAATCTAATCTGAATCTCAATTTTCTGTGTGCATATTTCTCTGTGTGAGTTTATCGTATGCAAGGCAATAATAATTTTTAAATTGTGAAAAATTTGATGTGGATTTTAAATGGATATAAAAAATATCGATAAAATTTGATGCAGGTTTTGTGGAAAGGCAGAATGCCTTTGCAAATTCTCTGGCATCTACCAAGGCTTATTTAAAAGATCTTGAAATTACCGAAAAACTTCTGGGACATAATCCTTCAATCGCAAAATTTCGGCAATTATTGCATTCCCTACCGAGACGATTCGAAGTAAATTCTGCCCACAAGGATTATTTTCCGCCAAGAACTCCGTCATTTCCTTCTTTAAATGCACTTCCGACTGCCAATTCGCACTGTCAAATTTTCTTCAATACTGTCAAAAAACAGCTGATTACATCCAGTGCTGAAAACAAGTTCCAGTTTTCCTATGTAAATTTGGGGTGCTGTCAAATTTCGAGGAACCGGAAAAGTTGTTGCCTGCTAGAGTCACCGAGATCCGAAATAATTTGGGTGTAGGAATTCGCGCTTAGAGGCCGGTACCAGACTACACCGAAGTAAAAAAGAATATTCAGACAGAATCGTTAAAAAAATTCGAAAGTGACAGGTTCGGATGTGGCGTACACACCCGGTCGTAGGAAAGATTTCACCGCATGTCTTGGAGCAAACCAGTTGGACTTTAACATTTTTAACAACTCCTCAATAGGATCTGACTTGCTTTTTATAAATTCAGATAAGGTAAATCGCATCCAAGATAAGGTCCCCTCCCCGGACTCTACTTTCTGCTGTTATCAACATTTACAAAAGAGCAAATCACGCAAGTCACAGTCATTTTATACCATCTTACGCGCAGTAAGTTCTTAAAATGTCTTCAAGAATTGTACTCGAAAAGCGGGGACAGCTTCTCATTGTAAAATTTAACAACCCCAAAAAGAAGAATGCGTTGGACAGAGATGCCTATGCGGAAATTACGAAGATCCTGAAGAATGCATCGAAGGATGATTCTATCACAGTGGTGGCATTTACCGGAACAGGAGACTTCTACAGTTCTGGAAATGATATCGCATCGGCAGCAAGTGCATCAAACGAAGGTGATTTGGATGAAATTCTTCAAAAGGCTAGGAGAATCGTGGCGGATGTTATTCGAGCTGTGTACGAGTTTCCAAAGCTCCTAATTGCAGTCGTAAACGGTCCTTGTATAGGAATTGCCGCAACAACTGCAGCACTTTGTGATGTGATCTATTGTTCAGAGAATGTAAGTTGTCCAGACTTCTTTTTCGAACCAATTAAAAATATCTCCTTCCTGGTAGGCTTATTTTCAGACACCATTCACTAACTTGGGTTTATGTGCCGAAGGGTGTTCGTCATACACCTTCCCAAGGATACTTGGTACTTCAAAGGCATCTGAAATGCTTCTTTTGAATCACAGAATGTCAGCGCAAGAAGCCTTACAGTTCAACTTCGTTTCTGAAATATTTAAGCTAGACGAGTTGGAATCGAAAATTTGGCCGAGAATAGTGGAGTTTTCTAAATTGCCCCCGGAGTCCGTAAAGGTTGGTAAACGTTTAATCAAGAAGCACCGGAAGGATCAGTTGGACAAAGCTTTGATGATGGAAAGTGATGCATTGTATGAAAGGTGGTATTCAGAAGAATTTTTTGCTGCTATGAGCGCGTTTATGAGCAAGAAGTCGAAACTATAAATATTTGTAACTCCAAGTGATGTTTTATACCTATATGTAAATATATATAGCTTTTAAATAACGTTTTTTCTTCCAAATCAAAGCTGAAAATAGCTTAGTGTTGTATTTATTGGACGTCCATATCAACAATATCTTTTCGTACAAAGGAAAAGGCCTCTACTAGAGCCAAGCTTTTTATCTCGAGACTTTCTTTTGACAGCTTGTCGGATATTTAACAGACATTGCAGGCCTTATGAATAGAAATGCCGCTCTTCATGAAAGGAGAATTGCCAATTTGGAACCTGAGTGGCTTGTCATCCAAATTAGAGTAATTTCAGAAATTCAAGGTTGGAATTGAATTACTTGACTCATTCTATAGAAAAACTCAGAGTTGGTGGCACCGTTTGTAATATTCACTGAGATATAGTGTTTTAAGGAAATAATGGACCATATGCGTACAATTTTGCAGTAATGGCTAATAGTTTAGCAATCTGTTCCAGTTGTGAAATGCTGGTTAGGTATTAGCCTGTTCTCAGGGTGGAATACCGACTGTTGTGGTTAATTAGTGTGAGCCTACCTGGCCAAGATAAATTCGTCTTGTGGTTTGATCTACGCTAGTAATAGTATGTAATTTGTTTCGACTTAAAACGACTTCTTATAGCTGAATTCAATACATAAATTGTTATTAGGAATTTAACATGCGATTCAGCTATAAAAATTGCTCTGACTTAAGTCGAAACAAATTACGTGCTACCGCCCCTGGAACTGGTTTTTAACCCTTATTTTATATTCTGATTTTTATGTAGAATTCTGTGTGGTGAATCTCTGGGTAAGATAAAATTTTTCCCATTTCCGTGGGTCAGCTTACTGTTGGTAATGAATAGATGTTACCTAAGGTTTCTTTTCTCTGCCAATTCCCATTCCTCGCACGCGAAACGTTGCTGGGCAGCATTCTTATTTCGTTTTTATTCCTTGTTTCTAGAATTCTTGTCTCAATCCGATCAGGAGGTGCGGGACGATATCTGAATTTAAAAATTTGTGAACAGAATATTTTGTTTTGTAGTTATTATTCGGCATATGGGACAGCGCTATTTTTCTTACACTATTACTGTATTCTTCTTGTTTTTATATTTTTTTTATACTTTTATTGGTTGATTTCCGATTATTTTCTTTTTTCTCATCTAGGTCAAGCTTTTAAAATGAAATTTTTTTAATAAATTTAAAAAATTTCCTTCTTCTGGGGCCTCTGTACAGCTGGGAACCCGAGCGCTCCTCCTCCCATATGACCTGCCCTGGCTAAACCCGACACTTTTCGTGGAGTTTAGTTGGATTTAACAAAACTCAACCTAACCCCCGTTTCCATGGACTTGAACTCGACTCAATCCCGAGTTAACTCTGCATGGAAATACCGTAAATAATGCAGATTTAGTCAATTTCCGAGCAGACTATACAGTGGCTCACGAAAGTATTGGCACTGGCCCTTTATTTGAAGTTTCTATAAAAAAAACTATATCTTTTAAAAATAAACTAAAACAGTTTCATCTGTATGTGATTTATTTACTTATTTAAATATACTTCAACTGAAAATTAATAAAACATTTATTCAAAATAAGGAGAAAAAATCATTAAACTTCTTCCAAGTGCTGATTTTGTGTCACGAAAAAGGCAAATATTCTAAGAAAGGGTTTCACTCACTCCTTTAAGCAAAAAATTCTCTAATGAATGTTAAAAGAGGCACAGAGTGAAAGAGGCACATACATATATACATCCGTACAAGTTTATGTGCTGTTATTTGGTAACGCTTTTACTTTGTCTTTTGATAGTCTTTATAAATTATAAATAAAAAGTGAAAATTCGGATTCTGATTGTGAAGAAGTTCATCCGAAAGTAACAATTTCAGAAGCTATAAAAGCACGTGATACATTAATTAACTTTTTGGAAAACCAAAACATCAGTACAATAAGTATGCAAGACAAAATGCAACTTTCTAGAATTCAAAACAGTTTAATGAAGGAAAAACAGAAAAGTGTAAAGCAAATAATTTTGGAAGATTTCTTTAAGAATAATGACATTATTGGGCTAGTGCATACATACATATTTTATGTGAAATTGGAACTGAATTACAGTTATATGTTGTAAATCTGAATTATGGTTATGCTTTTTTTTATAAAAGATCAAAATGAGAAGTGAATAAAATAATATCATTATATTAACTGTCGGTGGATAACGTTTTTTTTTACTTTAAATTTAAATCTTTCCATTAACCAGGATTAATTCCGGATAATCGGGTCATTCCTTTTACTGGTATTATCGCCGGATAACAGAGTCATTCGATTAATCAGAATTTTTGATTTTCCGGAAAAGGCTCGGAACCAAGTGTCCCGGATAATCGAGTTTCAACTATAAATAAATGAAATACAGATGAAATTATTTTAATAAGGTATAGTTTTTTTACAGAAACTTCAAATAAAGGGCCAATTCCAATATTTTCGTAAGCCACTGTATATTTGACAGGTAACTAAATTGATGAAAATCTTTGTTTTACAAATCTGGGGGGTTATTCTCTATTATAATATTGCGAGTTTTCGCTTAATTTTTCGTAACAATTTATTGAAATTTTGTTAGATTCAATCCTTTAGGTACTTGATATATATATATATATAATTTCAGATAAATAAACAACTTTGCAAACATATTGTATATTAACGGTTTTAGAAAGCGCCTTACAATATTGTAATAGAGAATAAACCTTCAGAAATAATTTGGGGAAGGAAGAGAGTTTAAATTCTAAATTGGTACTTATTTCTGCCAAGTTAACACACAAAACATTAATATCAAGTAAATCGGTATCAAACTAAAAGCCAATTTACATTATTAAAACATTGTAAGGAAGTAGTAGTGTGAGCGGGATAGATAAAGCTAACATGATAAAGTACGAATAAAGACAAAATATGTGCCAACAAAATTTTACGATCTAAAATGCCAATTTCTCCGCTGGAACAGAATTTTTCCTTCCCTTTCATTCTTTGCCCATTTTTTACACATATCATTAATCAATAAGATCATCTCTTTCAGGTTTTCAGCAAAAATGCATGTTGTTGCTATGTAAATTGACAGTCAGCTATTTAGTCAGTTTTCGCAGTGACCCTTAGGAGTCTTTGTCGAGATTTTTTTCTAGCTCTGTCATTTTGTTATTAATTTGACTCGATAATAACTGTTTCTTCTACTTTAGATAATTTTAAGTTTTTTCGTTTATTATTAGATTATTATTATTCCTGGGAGGACTTTTGCCCGCGTGTCCATAACTTCAGTATTTTTTTATTTTCTATAACAAAAAAGCGATAACAAATTGATAAATAAATGCATTATGAGGTACGGAAAGAATTAGATCGGCGTACACCTTCATTGCCTAAAAAAAATTCATAAAAGATGTATTTAGATGCTTCAAACCTAAGCTTAACGATAAAGTATTTTGTCGATGAATGAGATGTGGCAAATCTTATATATGTAATGCTAAAAAAATTTAAGGATTATACCACAAAATTGGCATATTTTGTTTAGCCTATAAATAAGAAAGGACAAAGAGGGAAATTGAAAACACTGAAATTTTTATCACCACTGTTTATTTGTTCTTTTAAAAATATACCTAGTGTAATATCACATATCTGGATGTGGATACTCCACGGTTCTCTAACTAACTATGTACAATGTATGCCAAAAATAATAAGAGTGTGAATTATGATATTTATGACTCCGCCTTTAAGTAGTACCTGCTCCAATTCAAAGCTACGCCTATGCATTCAAAGCAAAAACGTTTTTATAACTGTCTTTAACTAACACTGCCTCCTTACGATTTCAGATGACTATCTTGTTGTTGAGATTTACTAATAAATTTTTTAATAAAGCTTATTATTTGCAATGTGTTCCAAATTCATTCGCAAGCCTTATAAACTAAACTAAGCAAATCCCTACACGTTGGGATCAAATCTCTACTAAAGATTTACGTTAAAATACAAAATATAATATAAAATAATATAATTTATGCACACTATAAAGAAGTGCAGGATTGGGAATAAAGTAATGTAAGGTATAAATAGACATATAATTGTTTGTTGATTAAAGAAGATGGACGAAAGTTCAAATCTGTCTAATTAACCTCTTAATGTATAAAATTTTAAGTGAATTTAAGTGAAGAAGATAAGAATCTCGCTGACGATATGCGCGTTCAGCTCTGCATCTTTTACAAGTTCCGAAAAGACCAAGCAAAAGCGGGCTCGATGGCACAGTAGTTTTGAATATTTAAGCAAATTCATGGCGAGCTATGCGGGAGTTGCAATAGATTGTAGAAATCAGTTACAAAAGCATTCTGAGAGAATTGTATATTGAGCGTGTGAACTAATTTCCGCCTTTTAATAACACCTGGCAACACTTGCATATGTCTGGCAAGACGGATTTGACACCTGATTGTGTGAGCTGTCAAACATAGTAAGTCATTCAGCCAGCGCACACTTTGTTGTCTGGACCAAATCATTAAACCGGTTTACCCAGAGGATCAAAAATACACTTAAGCATCTCTTTTATTGATGCATTTTATGTTTGGAGGGTGATTTTAATATGCAAGACAAAAAACGAACAGGTCAGCCGAAAAAATTGAAGACATCGATTTGGAAGAATTATTGTATGAAGATCCACGACAAACGCAATAATAACTTGCAGAAGCATTAGATGTTGATAGGACTACTATTGCTGAACGCCTACATGCATTGGGAATGGTACGGAAGCGGGGTATTTAGATACCATATCAACTGAAAGACAGAGATATTGTACGGCAAAAAACGATTTGTCAATTGTTCCTCGAAAAGCAAAAAGAAAAAGATTTTTCATCGAATAGTTACCGGTAACGAGAAATCGATCTATTATGATAACCCAGCGCGTAAACCAGCTTACGTAAGGCGTGGTGAACCAGGCCCATCAACACCAAAATGAAATATTCATGTCAACAAGATAATGCTTTGCTTTGGGATCGGAAAGGTGTGGTGTACCATGAACTGCTGAAAGCAAATGAAACTGTCACTGGTGATCGCTACTGACTGCAACTGATACGTTTGAAGCGAGCTTTTATGAAGAAACGACCGGAATGGGAAAATAGACATATGACAAAATTATTCTTCAACATAAGAACGAAAAATCACATATTGCTGTATCTGTTAAAAACTAGTTGGAAGGACAAAACTGGGAAGTTCTACCACACCCGCCGTATTCGCTAGACATTGCTCCATCAGATTATCACTTGAACTGCGGTTCAGAAATTTTGAACAAGTTAAATGGGTATTGGATTGGATTGCTTATAAAGATGAAGAATTCTTTCGACGCGGAATTCGTATTTTGCCTAAAAGATAGGAAAAGTTGTAATTTCTGACGGGCAATACTTTCAATAAAGCAGTAATTTTTTTATAAATAAAAGAATTACGGCTTAAGTCTAGAATAGCTACTCAAAGATTTGCGGGCATCCAGTAGGTCCTTTTGCCCAGGATATTCTCCTGAGCTCCACCCAATGGCACTTACGCAATTATAGCCAATTTCACCGACTTTTTTTGCACTGCTTAGTATAGAGCCACGTATATTACTTATATTTCACTACAACAAAAAGGCCGAAATTAATTCACACATCCAATAAAAGTTTCAACTTTGAGTCCCTTGGTGGTGATTGATGGAAATAGGTTTTGTACAAAAATATGAAGGCGATAAAGCAATAATAAATGCCCAGAACAGTGCCAAATCCAATACCAAATGCACGATTACATTCCAGTACTGACATGGATTGAAAATGCAGTAAGCATTGTGCCTTAAAGATGGCACAACTCTTGTGTACGTCTTGTATTTGCGTACATAAAAAATGGGCTTATATCAGGAAATTTCAAGTCCATCAATACACCGGAAATATTTAAAGTTAAAAAAGGGGGAAAATATTTTTTTCGCTTTTTAAAATAAATCGCTAAATTCTAAGAAAAGCAAGTGCCATCAATTGTAATAGGGTTTTAATTAAAAACAAAATGAATTATAGCAGGTGGGTGTAAATACACTCCTTTTTCTTTTTCTTCTCCCTCTCTATTTTGCCATCCTCATCGTGGCAGCTGTGGCTGTGGCTGCTGCATAAGTTGAAGCTCAAAGCTGGGAAATTTTCAACTTTGTAGCGCAGCTATATTAACAGTTCTGCTTTTTAAGGTTGGGGTATCATTGGCAAAGTAAACGTAAACGATGAACGTTGAAATTTTACTTGAAAAGGTGACGAGAAACCCTGTATTGTATGAGTTGTCCCAGCCAGAATATAAAAATATTAAGAAAAGCGCTCGAGTATGGGTGTACGTTTTCTTTAGACAGGTTCATTCACAGCACAAATGTAACTCAGTTTGCCGCAATCTGTTACACGGTGCGCTTTGGCTTCAACCACTGCCACACTATTGTAACTCCTCCTTAAAGCGCATATCTGCAGCTTAGATGTGGCCTTGCTGAGGGCAAATTCGTTACGTCATCAATGGATTTCTGATTCCTAATACATATTTCCCTTTATGATTTCTGTTTGCTGCTACCTGATCATAGTGCAATACATTCGAATGTATAGAATTGTGGGGGTCCACATATCGGGGAAAGTCTCCTGTAAAAATTATATACCTCGATGAGATATAACCCTGATAAAGCGAAACTTTTTATTTCTGTTTGTAACCCGGATAAACCCTATAAATTTAGTGAGAAGATATTGGGCAACCGTTTTGGACATATACCATTACTTTAGTTTCCAATCCAATAAACAATTGCGAATTAGGTAGATATTTCAAAAAGTTTTAAGCTAACAAAAAGCAAAAACTATGTCAAAAAATGTTCAATTTGAAATTCTTTTTTAGTACACTTATTACTTATTTAAAATTTTAATTTGGCATAAAAAACAAATTCTTTATACCTACTTATTCTTCTTCTGTAATCTCAACACTTAAGTCATACAATTGGCTTCAAAAGTTTGTCATGTACGTCTTCTTGACTTTATCGACAGTAACGAAGAATGTCATCATAATGATTTATCTATTGATGATTTAAATTAGAGCTGCCTGTTAAGTATATCATCTTTTATATTAAGTAATAACCTGCTAAGATAAGTACACTTTGTGGGAAATATTTCTTGCGAAATGCCCTTTTTATACATAAAATTAAAATCAAATTAATATTTATTAAGTACTTACAGGGTAATGAAGCTGCTGCTGAAGAAAATGGTAACTTGTAAATTGGCAAAGAATTCTGCCAAGTGAATTTATTAATAACTAACCTTTACTCTATAACTAAAAACTTGAAACAAGGAACTTGAGCAATTTTCTATTTTTTTTAAATAGATTTGAAGATGTTTCTGGTGATTCAGTATTTCTCCGAGCCAAATTAAACGTTTTATCAAATTTAATCACATTTTAATACATACATTCCACAGAAAGTATGATGAAAAGCACAAAATAAAAATAAGTTTTTACCGAAATGTGAATCACCGAGAATTAAAGTTTACTACCTTCAAAAAAGATAGTCTATAATGAATTGAAAAATAAATTATGGATGCATTTTTATCCCAGGGGTTCATTTACGCAACGTGGAAGAAAATTAATACAAATCCTCTTCCATATTATTAATTAAAACTTTTTTGTCTTCTTTTGTACAGCTATCATACGACATGTTCTGCTGCAGTAGTTTCGGGTCGAAGCAAGGCTGAAATTGCAAAAAGAATCATAAATGTCATGGAAATGTTACAAAAAAGAAAAAACGAATTCAATGGCAATTCAACTAACCGTATCACAAATGTTCATGTTGCAACAGTTTTCAATTGTTATCTCACACTGCTCCGTGGCGACTGGCCTACTAGTTAGAGGTGTTTGTGATATTTTCTTCTGAACGACAAACGTCTTCTTAATTCTAGGTCTTGCTGGCTTGTAAATTCGTTTTAGGCTTTGGATTATTAGGAAAACTAATGTCAATCCTGATAAAACGCCAATTACAACGAAAATAACAGTCTTGTTGTATGTGGTTCTGCACGTAGTCAGGGATTCTGTTGAATGGGAAATTGTGCCCTCTTTGGTAGTGATTTCTTCATACGTTTCACATCTGCAACAAAAAAGTAAACAAATCATATAAATATAAATATCTTATAATAATTCGTTAGCAAGCATCTTATAGTCAAGGTATAGTATAAAATTTAGTATATGAAAAAATATTCTTAGGCACACTGCGCACCGACGACGAAGCATGCGAAATACTTTAAAAGAGGAATTCGCTAAGAAATTTTCTCGATGAAAAGCATCATCACATATTGCTGAAGCGGAACACATCAAAAAAATTCATTATTCTAACATTTTAATGGAAAGTACATAAAATATAAGTTATCTACTTCAAAATTATAAGAATCGATAGGGGAAACCTACAATGAAAATAACAGTTAATTGCCCAGGGTGGAATTCTTTAACTGGATTGTAGAATTCCGCTTTAATAAGCAGTCGTTTAGCACATTGTCTAAACGGCCTTCAAAGCAGGATTCTTCAAAGAAATTGCTCACATGGAATTCATCAGTATGCAGTGCGCTTTGCAAATTGTTGATAATTGTTGATAGACCCAATCAAATTGACATAAAATCAAAATGCCTAATTACTATAAAAAGATACTGCTTCAGAGCAACTTATCACTATTTAGATGTCACTATCTATAAACACGACGAGAATCGCTCATCGCTTTTATCAACGTACAAATAGCCGCTGTCGAGATATTGCTGATCAGCAGTATGTTAAGAATGAGAATTTAAACCTGGAGTTCTATGGTCAAATATATATAATTGAAATTCGTGGTAAGCAAAGTAGATGCACCACAGTTAAAATCGTCCATCTGACGGCTGGGTATGTTATGCTGTTTTTTCAGCCAGTGTTCAACATGTAAAAATAAAAGCAAACAGTAATTAATTTTCCCTTCAAAAAACTACAAAAAACTTTCAAATTCAATAACAAACCGAACGTAAACAATTCAAAAGCATTAATGAGTCCTCACAGTGAAAATCACAATTGATACCCCATAATGTTACGAAATTAGTTAAGCTTAATATTTTATTGGGGCTCCTTTTACGCTAATTACATCTTAAAGTACATTCGGCGTCGATTCTACTAATGTTCTATTGCAATCAAGTCTAATTTTAGCTAATTTTTTAGGAGTCATGGCTTCGTCGTGGCTTGAGAAAGCAATATTGTCAAAAGTTAGGAATGCAATAGGAATTGACTGTTATTTTGAAAACGGTAGGTCCATTTTTCATTAAAGACTGAAAATCAAATCTATAGCTCGACTTCGGTTCGTATAGATGTTGCAGTATTTCCTCCGCACATAGTAATAATATATGGAAAAACTTTACGTACAGTGCTTAGCGGAAAAATGTGATTCACAAGATATTACAAAGTAAAATACCAGGACAAAAAAAAATTAGTGGATCAACATCTAACATTTGTCAGATCAAAAACATCTCTTAACTTCTTCCCACAAATTACTTTCTATTTAAGTTGCGCCATTTGCATTATAAGATTTTCCCTTAGGCATAGACAATATCGTTAAAAAAAATTTCAATCTTGTAAATTGAACCTACAGCCTAAACCTATTCTGTTGTAAGTAGCATGTCTCAGTCATGAATAATTTTTAAAATTATGAACTTACGAATCTACTTATGAATTCAAACTACAAAAACTAAAATTAACAGTTTTATTTTGTGGAATGCAAGATTATTACCATTACTCTACACTGTCTTGAATATTTAAATGAGTATACTTACATATCATAACAGATGTATGGAATATGGCTTTCTGAATCGTATGTCCTTATTTTGCAATAGAGCAAACAATTCTCAGTTGCATTCTTTTCGCATCGAACACCATAATGGGTTTCGGGGCAGTGGCAAGTAGGGGCATCGTTTCGTATTTCACAGTGCCCTTCATTAAGACAGAAATCATGACATTTGTACGTTTCACAACGTTCTCCCGTGAAACCTTCTTGACAGGTGCATTCAGCAAATCCCATTGATGACAAATTACATGTTCCATGAACACAGTGATTATGGCAAGCGTCAAGTTCGCAGCGTGCTCCAGTGAATCCCACTTTGCAAATGCATGTTCCGCTATGTGGATTATATTCACCGTGATTGAGACAAAATATTTCACGTTTGCGAATTTCTTCTTTACTTTGGTGAACGTTTTCCAAAGGCATCGGTTTTAAGAGTTTGGACTTTATGCTTTCTATTACAGTTTTACATTCTGCATTGTTTGCTAATTTTGATAGAAAATGGGTTCTAGCAAGGATACCTTTAGGCCGGGTAGTAAAGTTTTGTACTTTATTTGGTCTTTCTGTGTCAAAAGATTCTTTTGATATATTCCAGACGGCATTGTGTGTTAAATCCGTCCAATAAACAGATTTTTTTGTAACAGCTAAACTGAACGGAACGTTATTTAATCCCTTTACAACGATCTGTCTGTCAGTACCATCCAAATTGGCGCTTTCTACGGAAAAATGAATTCCTTGTTGTTCGACTACCCAGTAGACACGGTTGGAAAATTGATCTACAGCAATTCCATGAGGTAGGAATAGATTTGAATCCACAAGGATTTCTCTTTTCGTACTGTCTAGAGAGGAACGTTCAATTGTTGGATTTTGGTGATTCGAGTTTGTCCAGTAGAGTTTCCTTCTACACACATCAACGGAAATTCCATCGGGAATCGCTCCTTCCTTACTAAAATCGAACAAAACTTCTGCCGTTTGATTTTTACCCTCTATTAAGCGATATATTTTTCGATTTCGAGCATCAGTCCAATACAGAATCCGATCAAGAGGATCAAAAGCTATACCAGCAATGCTTTCGTCTTGTGTTCTAGACAATTGTTGCTCTGTAAAGTGATTCTCATCACCATCCAATGAGAGTCTTAGTGAAAAAATACTTCCAATCTTGTGGAATCTATCATTAAAATAAATTCGTTCTGTGCTTTCATCGAAAGTTATTGCAGACAAATCATCGAATTGGTGTGCTGCAGAAGTTATTAATGACCAGTTTTCATCGTAAAATAATATTCGACTTTTCGTTGTTATGGCGAAATCTGAAAAGAAGAAATTAATTTCTTTAATTTTTTGAACATATGAATAATGAATACAAGATTAGCTAAAAGTAACAAATCTTCACCAACACTGGAAAATTGTTGGTAATTAAAATATAAAACGCAAATAGAAGCAGTCTTTCTGTGAACAAAGTGGGTCTCCTTAAAGTAAATCGCATTTTCTAACCTTACCCGGTCGTTTTACGGAACTAATTGATATGGATATTTTCTTTGCTGATATAATGATCGCTAACAGGTGTTGATTTAATTGATTACGACTGTGATTAGACGTAGAAGTAGCAAAGCATTTTATGCTCTTCAGTTCCACATTTCCTAAGAAAATATTTCATTAAAAACAAATCTGTGTCCATTTATATTAAACATCTTGTCTTGCAATTAAAAAAGAAGTTATGGCACCAGTTTACGGAATTACTTTTTTTTTACCAAATAAAATATACATTTCGATGAAAAGCTAGTTATTGCCTCTTTCCTTTTATCTAAGCTATTACTTTGCATTTAGCTATTTAAAATAATTGTGCGTCAAATATTAAGACCCAAACAAATTTTATCTGGTGTTTTTCAATAATATTACACCAATTTTCATATTGACAAACACGTTGTGAATTCTTACTAGAAAATTCAATATCACAATGCTTTAAAAAAAAATACATTTTGACCTTTTGTAGTTCAAATTTTAATCTTACTGTTCCGTGTCCTGGGAAATGAGGTCATCTCTAATTTACGTTTTACCAGAAAAGTTTAACTTTGATACTTTTTTTCTGACCTTACCAGAAAGGATTTTCCCTGATTAGTCAATTCTTCCCAATTATATTGGAAAATTCTTACATATCTATGTAATTTCTACTCATAAATAAAATGTTAATGAGGGAAGAAATAGTAATTTATTAGATCTGCATATTTCCACTTTACAAGAATCTGAGCATGGAAAAACGATATTCAAACGACATTCAATAACCTTGGGAATTTCATATGTAAATTCAACGCTGTTGTAAAAGTTGTGCACTTTGCTTCCACAGATTATATAGCTCAGATGTTACGAATTACTGTTACTAACAGCAATTAGAAAATATTGATTCAATCGCACAGTGATGGTAACGGTTCTAATTGCTATAAAAACTTTGTTCAATGCAGATTTAAGTATCTTCTCATAACCTCTAATCTCCATTGTAATTTGGTACTGACGCTATAGATAGAGAAACTCCATTTATTTCCTTCATTATTCAATTTCATCTTAGATCGCAATTATCGTCTTCAACATCTCAAAATGATTTTAAAAAAATACGATACTTCCATATTTCTCACAGCTCGTGTAATTCCTGCGGTTGATTTATAAGAAATTAAGATTATTATTTCTAGCTTTTAATCTCTTAGTTATGGCAATGCTGGTCACGTAGTGCAGTAACGCGAACGATGTTAGGATGAATTAACGTAAAACATGAAGTATAATTGGTGTAAGATATAAACAAACGAAAAAATGAATGCTCATGAAGAGAATTAAGACATCTACACATTACCTCTCTAACGTGCAGATCACAGTAGCTTTTAAAAATGGAAACAAGTGAGCCACTTTTGCGGTAAAGATGATTTTCAGGAGAGCGACTTTCGTGGCGCATAGTACCTAAAGAATTAATTTATTTCATGTCATCCATGTCATACATAGTAAAGTAAAAAGTAATTTGTTAAATTCGTTAACTGATGGAAACTTTGATAAATTTGTGGGATTCTCCTGCTTTTTGTGAAACTTAAAACAAGTTATTAAATTTTTTTTATGTTTTGATAATTAAATACTCGCTCTGTCCGAAACTATTTGTGTACATTAGTTGTGGCATTTCTGTCGCAAATTATTGTATACAACACTCCCAACACTCAAAAAGTTGTTATTTACTCATGCGTATAATATTGTATTATTTCCACCTTTTGCTATCATTATTATTTCCATGCAACTTTTTATTGTTAAAAACACGTAAAATTTATCTCTGTTAAATTCGTTGAATACATTTTATACAAATTCCATTAATTTGTTAACAGTTTTCGAAAAGCTTTCTATCAACGTCATCAATTTCCCATTCATCTTGGCGGAGGAGGGGCACAAATCTTTCCTTTTTTTTTGCGAAATTCTAGAAACAGATGGAAAATTTGAATTTAACAACAACTTCCTAAATCGCGCAACGACTTATCTGGTTTCCGTTTTCGTTCCTTGAAACAAAAGTTATAGTATGCCATTTCATTCATCACTACTGTTACTTTACGAATCCATAATATTTTTTTTTATTAAAAATGTAGTGGGCGTCATATAATTATCAGTGCTTATTGCAAAATTCAAACTGTAAATGTAATTAACAAAAAACCTATTTGATCTATTTATCAGAATAAGCACTTAATTTTGATAAATATGCAATTAAAAAAATAGTTATTTTAATCAGTCATCCATAAGTGAAACATTTCGATAGAAATGTATGCCATAATTTAGGACAAAGGGAGTAATATTCATGTAACGCGTCTGTTTTCGATCCATTATACTTAATCTGCTGACGTTAAATTCATCATGCAAAATTTTATAAGTGCAAGTAGTTGAAGTGGTTTTCATAAAATGAAAAATTGTTCTATAAATCTTACTGCTCTAACTGATCATCCTAGCCGTGTTCCAAGTTCATGTTGAAAGCGCACCTCCTGCTTTAAAGGGAATGTATAACAAGAATAACAATAGTAACCTACATGTAGTCAGAATACATAATAAAAATTTAGAATAGTTAAATCTCGTAGCAAGCCAGCTTTCTCTCATATATGTATTTTTTAACTATAATATAAAAAAAACATAAGATATATAATCAGTCTTAGGCTGATTACTTGATACCCTATATGATATAAATATAGTTCATCTCATAAAACTTTTCTGTACAAAATTTTAGAATGATAGTGATGAAAATCTCTATATGTGCGCCACTCGACCACCGGCGTGGGTGCAATAATCTTGAAATTCAATATGGCGGCCCGACCAAGGAGTAGGCGACATGGGTTATTTTTGTTTTTCTGACTTGTAATCTCATAAAACACATTTGTACAAGCTTTTAAAATGATAGGTTGCTTCCCTTTCGAATCATGTCCAATAATCCAAAAATTCAAAAAAATTCAATATGCCGGCTAAACCAAGGAGTGGGGGGATGTGGCCTATTTTTGTTTTTTCATTCTGCTCTAGAATTATTGGTTCTATGCTTTACAAACGTTGGATCAAAACTAATATACACTATCTGCCATATAGGGTATAACAACTGCTCTAAATATAATAAGTAGTTTTCCATTATCTTTGGATTCATAGTTTCTTATCACAGCAAGCACTTTTATCACATACTTACAAATGGTTTAAATATTGTAAAAGACCGTAATTTATTTGATAATACATATATGTAAAAATTACCAGACTTAAATAAGGGTTTCTTATCAAGAGATGTTAATGCCGACTATTCATTCTTGAATGATTTATTATCTATTAGTATAATACCCTCGAATAAGCGATTAGACACATTCAAAATTAAATTCCTATTAATTCACCTCAATCCCCTGAAATAGGTAAACATTTTAAGTTGCGAAAGATATACATTTACTTTGACCAAAAACACCGTAAAATTGCAGAATGCAAATTTTTCTTTGCCCCAGAAATAACACAGAAAACCTATTTTATTATTAATAATCAGATATGTTTCTGCATTCAAAATTCAAATTCAATCACATTATTATGCTGAAAAGTTGTTTTCTGATCGATATCCACCTTTATTCTTTTTATAATATTAACAATTCATTAGAAGTAGTTTCTTCTTAATCAAAAAATTTGCTAACAACCAAATACTACTGTGAAATTAAGACCTGAATACTATAAAAATTTGTAAAATTTCTCAGGATAAATCGAGCTATCTTTCGTTTTATACAATACTACAATTATTGGATTCACATTTGAAAACTAAAAAGAGTATAAAGGTTTTGAGAAATCACCTTGGCGTTATATCGGTTTCAGTTGATCTTTTTATTTATTTCACGTGTATTACAATTTATGCTTTTTTAAAAAAAGATTAAATAGCTGCAGATAATTTTTGAGATAGTTAGATATAAATATAGTAGATTTATACACAGCATACTAACAGTTATTATCAACAATTCGTTCATCGTTAGTCATTTTATCCGGTCAAGGTGGATGCAAAAGCCCTGACATTGAACAACGATTAAAAAAGTTCACCAGCTCGTTAATTTCGAGACAATATTCATTTTCACACTAACAGCATTTCACATCACATCAACATAGATGAGGTATCAAAATTCACGCATGGTAAGTAGCTTCAGTCGAGCAGTCTGCCAAGTTGCATATTTTTTGTGTGGCTACAGAAATGTGATACGTTTTGCAAATGCTGTTATTTTACTCTGATAAAATGTCGGCTTGATTCCAGTCACGTAGCCCTTATCACATTCTTAAGGCATTTTTATTGGTGATATTGCTTCCAGGTTATACAGACGTATATTTAACAAGAATTAGTGAACTTTATGAATGGTGGAATTCTTGTCAAATGGCCGATAATATTCTATGTATTCTTTTAAAAGATAAGAGAATATTTTTTAGTTTTCGCAATGATATGCAAATTAAAATTACTCACCTGAATAAAATTAATAGTAATCTTTAGTCGGACAGTCAGCCATAGATTTCAAATAATAGCTACAATGCTAATTAATTTTCACACCTTTTTGAAGTTTTATGATTACGATGATAATATGCTTGGAAAATAGATAGATTCTGATATTTCACGCTTATATCAAGGAAGTTCTCACAGTTTTTACGTCTCTATCAAAAGGCGCCACTTGCTTTGATGGTCATGTTCTGTTCTTGTATTTCATTAAAGCACTTATCTGTCCGCAAAAAACGATAAGCAACCCAATGCTGCAAAATAACGGCTATAGAGAAGATAAAACGCTTCTGATTATATAACTAATAGGTATTTTTGTTTTTCAGTATAAAAACTATACATTTCGTCTTATCATCTCAGGTAGGTATTTCCTGGGACATTTGCATTTATCTATAAATTTTATTAGAAGCTACAATAGAGAGAAAAATTTTCTATACAGTCTTGATTAGCAATAGAAAAGACTCTGCACTCTTAATTTATGTCCCACTTAAAATTATTCTAAATATGAACTTATATTCTTTGAAAACTAAAAGACCAAAAATATTTTTCTCCAAAGAATTATCAAACTGCAAATCATAACCTTGTACATAAACTTGCCATAATCATTAATCTCTAACACTATTCAGGGTGGAATTAGTATGAAAGAGTTGGCCATTTATCACATGGGCCGAATAAAAATAACTGGACATTGTATACAAATTGTATATTTTGAATTAAACCTTTACAACGTTGAATGTCTTTTTTTACCATGGATCAGGATAGATCAGATGCAACTGACACATATGAGATTCTCGCTATCATAAGTAAACTGGTTTTGTCTATTTTATGTAACAATTTTTTTACGATGAAGTCAAAGCTCAGGGATACTCTACCATTCATAAAGAAACGAAACCGGATTATAAAAAGAGTATTAGTGCTGCCATATCTTTTTCACTATACCGGTGCCAGCTAGCTTTCTTTGTGTTCCACTTTTGGGGGCACTGCAAAACATTCACCACTGAGTTCGCGAGAGTAAGGTCACAGCTGTATAATAAGCGGTTGAGCCGTTTTTGATGTGTGATAATAACCCTTTTTTACATCGCCTTATTTTTGGTTCGAAAATTGGCCAATGTTATTCTAATACTCAACTTATCGGATTTCGCCCCGCTCAATTTTTCCCTCTTTTTGAGAATGTAGATGTCATACAAAAAAGAACGCAGTTTTAAACACGATTCTCAAAATCAAGTTTTCTCAAGCTCTCCAAAGGCTTGTATTTTTTAGTATCAATTCCATTTCATTTTTCAAGACTATATGTTCAGGATTTTCAAAACACCGTTTTTATACAAAATTCGAAACATTATTGTATCTAGAGTTATGGGTTACAACCGTAAAATATACATCCTCTGTCCGAAAATATGGTATACATTTTAAAATACATTAGAGTGTTCCCAAGAAGCCCTAGACAAAGCTAGGTCTCATTTCAATTGAAAATACTTTTGAATTTTATAAATGTATACTATCAGTAAACTTACTCTACATAACTAAAAACACAATTACTTGTAAATGTATACTATAAATTCGAGCAAAAAAAAATTCTGAAATGTATATCATATTTTCGGTCAGAGGGAGTAATTATTAACGAAAATATGGAAATATTTCGGATCTCGTGCATAATCGGAAAAACTGATCTCACAATAAAAAGTAAAAAAAGCAATCAAAGTGGAAATCCACAAAGAAATATTTTCCTTGGCACTCATTGCGTGGAAATTACGATGGAATTTCGGATTAAATATAAGTTAAAAGAAAAAAATAATAATATGATTTTTCTTTCCAAAACTTTAAAAGCGTTTTTCTCAAAGTTATATTATGTCTTCATGAACAGCATGATAACGTGAACAGTTTTCAACATTTTTGTAAGCTATTTACGCAGAATTTAATTGTTTTTCGTCCATTGAGTCACTTATCCTATGCCACCATTTTTGTGGATAAAGATAGCCTACTTTTTAATAAAAAAAAAAATAAAGTTTCAAAAAGCAATGTAGCATCATTATTGCATCCATTTATTTTAATCCCTTTTCAAAGAAAATTCCTAATCTACGTCCATTTTTATAAAATGAATTGTACATATTTTACATGGCGTTAGCGTTGGTTGAACCATTGCGAAAGCTACTAAATAAAAATATAAATTCAAAGACTTCGCAAAGCTAATGCATAGCTCTCATATATCCTTGCTACAAACGACTAGGAACCAATTTAAAACTGTTAAATAAATGTTAGTCTAATTTTAAGACAAAGTTTAGAATATTTTTAGTCAGTCTTGGACTCTTTTCCATCAAATTTATAAGCTGGCAGAGGTAAGCACGGAGAGATTCCATCAAAACATATAACAAAAAAAGTTTACAAATTTTTGAAGTTGATATATGCCTGCTGAGCATGGTTGATTAATATACAAAGAAACATTCGAAAGCGCCCATAAACGGAAATACAAAAACAAATTATTTTAAGAAAAAGTTTTAGACAAAAATATCGCACGCTTACTAACATATTCCCAAAAACCTCACCTCTCTTTTATCCCTCATAACTGATGCATGATAGATTTTAGTAACTGTAAGTATAATAACTTCACACCAATTCATTCAGGGCTATTTCGTCTTTTTAAAAACTTTACTAGACACAGCCATCTTGCATTGATCCATTGATTACCCATTTTCTATATGCATATAAAAAATATAGTTTTACAACTATTTTGTTTGAGAAATTGCACTAAATATGTATATATATGATATAAGCAGCACACAGCTTAATAAAGTAAGACTTTTTTGTTTATTTTTTAAGCAGTATACTATAAAATTCACAAATATGTGTCGCTCTTCTATACCGAACGTGTATTTTGTTGTTGTTATTACTTTTTATCATCTTTTGCTGCCTAAACTATAAACCTGTTACGAAAAACAGATATTCTATAAAAAAAGCAATAATAACAATGTGCAAGGAAAAATAGCAAGAACATAATTTTCCTCTCCTTCTGTAAACTGTACTATATAAATGGCTGGTATATCTAAATTTGGTAAATTTTACAGTTTGTAAATGTTTTTTTCATATGGTTACACCCATAGATTCTATTTTACAC